>JASPKZ010004402.1:0-46417 GCA_030220185.1 Diploptera punctata | reverse complement strand
TCATAACCAACTAACAATCCTTTCAATTATTTCTCAAAGTAATGAAATATGGAGGGTTGTTTCTGATCTCTGAGAACGATTTGCCAAGTAGATTGTGACGTTGGGTGTGAATCATCAGGACAGGAGCGTGTGAAGTGATCAAACCAGTCAGTGTGCTGCTTCTGTTACACTCACACAACGTGTTGCTCTCATAATGCCTAAGCAGATAGACCCGTTTTGGGAAGGGTATATTATTGCCCTTTCCGACGCTAATTATAGTTATTCCGCGATTATTGAGCTTGCAAAAATGTAATTTTGTGGTGTCAAAGTGTGGAATTAGCTCAGTGCTTAATAAAAAGGGAAAGGGTCGCTTGGGATTAATTCCAAAAGGAAAAAAAACAGGCAAATCCACAACCTGCTACTACCCGCACCCCAGATGTAATCAGAAAGGTCAAGGCCCTTATCTCTGGTGGTAACCCTGACACACAAAGAGTGATTGCGAACAGATTGGGAATATGCCTTAAAACTGTAAACACCATAATAAACAAAGATTTAAACATGCAGAAGCACCACAAAATAAGGGTTCATAAATTCTTGCCATGTCAAATTGCCGAATGCTGCACCAACAGCAGGAAACTCTATGAAAAGCACCTGGCAGGAGAAATATGGAAATTTTTAGTCACACTTGATGAAGCATATGTTTATCTAGGAGACTGCAACAAACCCCGGGCAATTTACTATACAGAAAGGGGTGAAAAAAATTTTCAAAAGTGGTATGCCGAATGCAGAGAAAGTTTCTCCAAGGGATTTATGATCATTGCGGGATATTGCTACAATGGGAAACTGACCATTCGTAGAGTAGCTAAAAAGGCCAAAATCAACTCCCAGTACTACCTGGAAGAAGTTCTCACCCCAATTTACCGGACTGAAATCCCAGCTCTCTATGGTACAGACAAAAACCAAGTCTGGGTGCACCAAAACAAGGCCTCCAGTCACACTTCATGTTCAACCCTGGTGTTCCTGGAGAAAATGGAGCAGAAAACTGGAATACATTCTATTCCTTTCAGCAACATCCCAGTGAAGTCTCCTGATGCATCACCGATGGACTTTTGTGCCTTTGGACTCTTCAAAAGGGCACTGGAAAACAGGCATCCTCGAATAATAGACGGTCTCTGGAAAGCATGTAAAGAGGATTGGAAACTTCTAGACATGGCTGTGCTGCTTAAGAGTCTTCTACATTGGAAACTCCAATGCCGAGCCATAGCTCGGGTGAAGGGCCATCAAATAGAGCATGATTGATGGTGGAGACATGGCTTTTCTTAAGGTAAAACTTAAAAATCATTTGTTATCAGAGATCAGAAACATCCCTCCGTAGTACAGTCTGAGATAAAATTTATGATTTTTTTTAAACACAGAATACAAAACTTTAAATCAGCATTCTTTGCAGCATTCTTTGCAGACCTTTTTTTATTCCCACAGAGTTCCACATGTCCATGAACAACAGGATAGGAATGGCTGCTTTAAGTACTTATGATTAGATTTAAACATATTTCCTACAGAACTTCAAATTTGTTATTTTAACAAACTTTACCTTGATAATTTTATCACCACTGTGTAATCCTGCTCTCTCTGCAGCACCACCTGTGGACAAAAACAAAATTAGCCATCTGTAATAAAACATGTACCAACACAAAAAGCAAAGCTAATGTAAATATATGTATGTGCACTTTCTATATCAACTAACCCCAAATCAAACCTCCACAGAAAGATCAAAGAAACCAAAAAAGCATTCCAAATGGAAAACCTGAAAGAAAACATTGCAACAGCCAGATGGAAATCATGGGGAAAATTGATGAACTATACACAGAAGTAAAATATAAAGGCTGCAAGGGAGCAGTAGTAAAATTAAGACTGATGTCGGGACACAACTGCTACCATCTCCACAGGATACACATTTTCGAATCAGACAGATGTGTCAGATGCAAAGCCCAGACCTAATCATGGACAAACACCACCTTCTAGTCTGTCCAGCTTTAAATCCAATTGCACAACACTCTACGCTCGCTTGTACTGGTAAGCCAAAGAGATAATGACTTAAGTGTCAAATCTCGCCATTAGAAAACAAACAAACAAACATTTTCTATATCCAATTCATTAAGCTAGCTCAGGTGATAGTATGTCTGTTCCCTGATTAGGAATTCCAGGTTTGATACTTATAAGAGTTGCAAATTTTAAATGTAAAATTTTCAATCTTGGGGCTGGAGGGGTGGTGATGGTATACAATTTGTAATCAATAGGTTGTACTGAAGATGCCTTCATAAAAATAATCAAACTCCTCCACAGTTTCCATGTTGTCAAGCCATGTGCTATTGTTGATAATGCTCAATCAGATTGGGATACTAAGCCTGTTCCCCCATGGTGCTTTGCGATAGGATTATGCTAAAAGCTGGCACTTGATTTCATCTTCTTTTCTCTTCTTTATGCACTTACATTAATCTGCATAAATACTTAAAAACATATGGATCTACTCATGCTTCACTTCTCTGTATACATAAAAAGCATACACATCATTATTACCAGGGAACGTACCTTGGTTGGCATTGTAGTGCTCTATAGTGAATACAAGTTAACTGAAATCGGAGTAGGATGCATGCAATGTGAAGGCGCAAAACATCAATGCAGCCTAGTGCGCAGCTGCGGTGCATACGAGAGAACGAACAGAATACAGACACAATGGTTCTGTGTGTAGTATATCTCATTTCCCAACCAATTAAGGTACTTTCCTTGATTATTGTAGTCTGCCAAAGTTGGTTATAAAATTAAAAATGGACTACATGAATGCCATCTATCCACTGAGCATGGAATCCAAAGCATTATTTATTTATATTACTTTATGTGAATTAACATTGAACTACATGGTCTTTATAGGAAGCCAGAATATAATAAGAACAGTTAAGTCTTGTAGCCCTCCATGGTATCTTTACCTTGTCGTGGTGGAGTGGCTTGCATGCTTAAAAGATCCTGAGAGCTATGCCGGCGGTAGCATTGCTGCCGATAGGTTTACCCATGCTGGACTGGTCGAAGGTGATAAGCCAGACGAAAAAAGTACCTTGGTCGAAAGAGTGACGATCTTTCACCGTAAAAATACAACCGTCAAGAAATGCGGACATGGGTTCAACTGGGGTAAAATTTTCCGGAGGTCAAAACATTAGCTCAGGATAGGGATGTATGGAGAGCTTATGTCCATGCGGCCATGAACCTACGGGGTCGATAGTGCCAGTGAGTAAGTAAGTAAGTCTTGTAAACTGCGATGATCAGTACATGTGGCACAAATGGGGAATGAAAGACATGGAAGTGGAAAAGTCAGCAGTAGCTGCTCATGTTTGGTCCGAAAAACATTTAATTGAATCAAAAGCCAGTCTAATTAAACAAACACAAACAAAAGGAACTCATGGATTGGGAAAAAATTCACATTCAGAAAAACAAAGGAAAACTTATGAACTTCGAAATTCCCGCAAATTCCGACCTGATCCAGAGGTTCATCGGTCCACCAATAGAGGGAAGAAGAAGAGTTTCTTCCGATCGACTTAACATCAGTCGCCAAGATAGTACTGAAGATGAGACCGTTATGGTCTCGAAATTGTGATCTACTTAGAAGATTTATATGAGGAGAGGTAGGAAACATTTGATTTTACCATTAATTAAACCTCATAGTGATTAATTCCTATAAAAGTTAAATAAATGAAAGACATGCATGGAAGCTTTCTTGTAGGAAAACACCCAATTGGAAGACCAAGAATGATGTGGGAGAATAACATTAACCATGATTTGAGGGAAGTAGATTATACAGGAAATGATTGGAAAATATCTCAGGATATGGATATAAGGAAAGCTTATGTCAGTGTGGCCATGAACCTATGGGTTCGATAGTGCCATTGAGTTAGTTAATTATGTGGATTAACATTAGACAGGTAGGCATGGACACACACATGTGAGCATATGTGTATGTTTTCCAATGCCACCCATTGCACTTCTTGTGCTTTGGATTCAGCGCAAGGCAGACAGATGGAGATAATGTGATCTATTTTCAATTTATTTACCACTTTGACAAATCACTTTATGTATACCTTATCCGCTCTTAGAGTGATCCTAACATAAACAAATGCCAATTGTATCCTTCCACCATTCGCGCCACAATTACTGTCATATTGACAGGGAGCACATGTGAAGTATGTAACACACGTGATATATAATTCATTTTTGAAAAAGAAATTATGCACTATTACTCAAATTTTCCACAAATTCATCACGCTTATCAAAAGCACATTGCACATGTTTTCTTTTTTTGCCGGGAGTTATAACCTTATCACATGTTGTGTTTTTTTTTTTCCGAGCACTATTAATACTTGTACACGACACATCAGTAAACTCAGAGGTTAAATTCATTAGGCCTATATCTTTTACTGGAAGTTCTGGATACTTTTTCACTAAACTTGTGAAATACATTTAAAATAACTAGTCAAAGGTTTGCCAGACTTGTGTTTTACAAATTTAGATGGTGACACGGCAACAGAAGACTCGACACTTTCAGCCATGTTGTCGACTGAAGCATGACTCAAATGCATCATCCATATGTAATAAACTATTTTAAGTTGTAATTATTGATTAGATATATTTTAGAATATTTTCTATGTTTAGAATATTATTACTTTCATTCAAGAAGAATAACAAGTAAATTCAGAGGACGTATTTTAAGTTAATGAAGGGAACAACTTTTTCGCATACTTATTGCTTCTACATCGTAAGTCAGTGTCAATAACCAATGAAAAGTGAGCAGGTCACATGGTTTTGTTTTGATGAGGATCACTTTAAGAGCGGATAGCATACAGATGTGAATCTGTATTGTACAGTGGAGGAAATTGGTATAAAGGCACTAAATTTTAGTAGTAAAACAACCTGAAATATTTATGCAAATACTGTATGCATGTCATATTTTACATATAATTATCTTGGACATAATTTCATACAGGTCTCCACATTTTGTATTTATTATATACGTAAATATTACGTAAAAACTAAGAAAACGCTGTCCTAGGGGTGGAAATCGGTATAAAGCCATGTCAACTTCTGGCTCTTACAGAGACATAAATGTAAACAAAACACTGCAGTTACATGGAGACAACGTGTCTGTGAGCATCGTTCATCAGTTACAAGTCAGTAGTACGTACAATGCCGCGTGGAAAGCCTCTATCAAATGAAGAGAAATCAAGAGTTAGTGCCTTCAAGGAGATGGGCCTTTCCAATCGACAAATAGCTACGAAATTGGAGCTTCAAGATGCGTCATTGATAATTTTGTCAAACTGGGCTCATAATATGGAAAAAACGGGAAGTATGGACGGACAAGAAAATTGTCTGGGCGCACTAAACGTCTCATTTTACGTAAAGCAAAAGGTAAGAGTATGTTTTCTTCTCAAATCCAGGCTGATTTGAAGTTGCCAGTAACAGCCAGATGAGTAAGACAAATTCTGTCAGAAGACAAGAACCTAAAATTTAAAAAAAGTCTTAGTAAACCACCTCAAAACAATGCACATAAGATAGTAAGAATAACTTTTGCTGAAGAACACATGTCCTGGACCTCAGAATGGAATAAAGTAATATTCAGTGACAAGAAGAAGTTTAATCTGGACGGGCATGATGGCTTTCAGTATTACTGGCATGACCTCCGTACTGAAGAGCAAGTTAGAATGAGTAGAAACTTCGGTGGTGGAGGCGTTATGATTTGGGCAGCATTCTGCTTTAAAGGAAGATCAAAACTGGCATGGATACGCACCAAGATGAATTCTGAGTCCTGCACTGAGGAGCTTCTGGAGTCCGAATTGATACGAATGTATGAGGAATTTGGCGAAGATCTAATTTTTCAGCAAGATAATGCTTCCATTCACGTGTCTGCCAAATCAAAGGAGTGGTTCAGGAAGAAAGAAATACCACTTTTGACGTGGCCAGTCAGAAGTCCTGATTTAAACCTGATTGAGAACTTATGGGGGATCCTGGCAAGGCGTGTGTATCGCAATGGACGGCAGTTTGGGACAGTGACTGAGCAGAAAAATGTTATTCGGGAAGAGTGGGCTTCAATCTCAGTGGAATAAATAAACACCCTCATCAAGTCAATGCCAAAGAGAATCTTCCAAGTAATTAACAAGAATGGAGGTTCAACTAAATTTTAGAACTTTTTTTGTAAACTTTGTGCTTAGTCTTTTTGGTTTAATCTGTGAAATGCACAAAGTGCCTTTATACTAATTTCCACCCATATGTGAGAGTGGTTTCAGTTTTCATATACTTTTTTGGATGGAAATGGATAATTAATTTTGACATTACTTGTGTGTGTTTTATACTCAATCACCTCCTAAATTAAGATAGAAAAATGCCAAAGAAAGAGTAAATAAACTTGTGTTCACACTTCTAACAAGTGACTTTATATCAATTTCCACCACTGTATACAGAGAAGAGTGGAGGATGAGTGTATGTTTACATATTTTAAGCATGGATATATGGTGAAATTAACCTGCAAATGCTGCATCAGAATAACCAAGATAGTGCAATCTGCTGAGTTCAGAGCAAGAGTAAAGCAAAAGTCTAAGTGAATAGAACATGTTATTAAAATAAAAAAAAATAATAACTCATTCCAGTAACACTGATTGGAGAATAAATAAAGTGTAGCTGCATTAAGGGTCGCATGTTTGGACGCATTAGACAGTAAAATGCCTTCTCTGCTGAGCAAGTTGTATGCTAATATGATTTTGCTTACTCAGAAATCTGTTCATGCGATAATAATTGGTTAAATTTGTAAGCTACCTGCGGAGGTAGCTTAAATGAGCAACTCAAATTAAAATCCCGAAGGGAACCGAACGGAAACCGATGGTAATCGATGTACTTTGCTGCTTTTATCCAACATTTATCCAAGATGTCAGACCTTGAAGACTTCGATCATGTTTTCGGTATACACGGAGAAGAGGAATTTGATAGAATCTACCAAAGAATTCAACTGGAAGAACAGGAGAATCGGCGTAATATTGCGTGTCGCAGACGTGTTTGCATACGGTATTATTTGCGGGATGCAAGCATAAATGCATTCCTCTATAGCAGACGAAAATAACGGAAGTGGTTTTATCGCTGAGAATTCTGGGTAATTCGTTGCCAATATTACGAAAACGTCGACTCTCGTGCATGACCGATAAGTCGGCCGTTAATTCGTTCTCAGCAATTGCTCACGGTGAATCAGCTCACTAGTGATTTGAAGTAATTTGAGTAGAGAGTAATGTTCTAACATACGACCCTAAATCTCATCTCCAGTCAGTATCAAGGCATGTAGGACTTTTCTTTAAAATCCAATATTATCCTCATGGTCTAATTCAAACCTCATTCTTGACCTCTTAGAACTTCTTAATATACCACTTGTATAAGTAACATTGCAAAACATGTGTTCATTTAATTTCTTCCAATGCATTCAGACTCAACAGTTTCAAATGCAGCTTTACTGTTGTTTTATTTAACACTTCTGATTAAGAATTCAAATCTGTGTGTGAAATGCATTAGGAAAAAAAAAAAGACAATATAAGATCTACATTCAAAGGAGCGAAAAGGAGAACTTTGAAATTACCAGGGAGAATGACTTGATTTTGAGGTTTTTCAGTCTGCCAACAGAGGGAGCGAAAGACGGCTCTTCAAGATGACAGAATAGCAGTAACAGGGATACTGATGATGGAACAGAAGTCTAAAGTTCCAAAAGAAGTTTAAAATAAAAAAAGAAGAAAAATATGAGTGATAAAATTTTACCTAAATAAAAAAAAAATATATATATATATATAATTATTATTCATATTTGAAGAGAATAATTATACCCAATCTGAGCGTATAATTTTTCTCTTCAAATATAATTTATCCATCACTGAAATGTATGAAATGAATAATAAAAATATCGAAAGATGCCATACTGGCTTAATAATGCAATGTAATAAAAGAAGCCACCATTTGCAAGATAGAAGCAAAGGTTTCATAGCATTTGGTATGCGGGAATTAACAGCGTATATAAGAGAAGAATTTGCATTTAGATTGAAGCTTGCTCAGATAGCTCACCCAGTAGAGTATTCACCTAGAGTGCGAAAGGTCCTGGGTTCAGGCCCCAATCTGAGCATATAATTTTTCTCTTCAAATATAATTTATCCATCAGAGATGTATGAAATGAACAATTATTATTTATTAAATATTGTTATACATCGTACAGCGACGATTAAATTTTATGCAGGCAAGATGAGAATGATGGTCTCGCATTGGTTAGAATAGATTTGAGAGTCGCAAATCGCGAGCAAACATCTCCCTCCCCTTTCGGGAAAGCTCAGTGGACAGAGGCTTCTACGGTTTGAAGCGTATCGAACCTAAGTCTGGAAAGTTCCTCACACCTATAAAAGGAGGCAAAGGTAAGACACCAGTTAGTCTTATATTGGATGGCAAGAAGTTATGTGTACAAGAAATTGTGATGAACAGATTCATCAGAGATTGTGAAATATTTGAGATTGAGATAAACATTGAAAGAAGATTGTGAGTGAAAATTGTAATTAAAAGTTTACTGTTAATTTGTGGAAGGAAATAAAGAGTTTTGTGAGATTTTAAACAACATCTTTGTTCATTTATGCCGAAATAACTTAACGGAAAAACCCTGGCCATCTGTGACAATATTAAACACCAATATACTATAAAGGCCATTCAAAATAGCTTGGGGGGGGGGCTGGATCCGGCCTGCTGGACACCACTGACATAAATAATAGATTAGGTGACTAGCCCTACATTGCAGCTTGGTACTCATTTTAAATGAGGCTTAATGGGAACCAAGTTATTTTAGACATGAATGGTTGAACAAAAATCTTCATCTCTCTGCTGCCTAGAATAAAACCTGGGCTTTCTAACCATCACATGCACTTTACTGCCTGAGATATCTAGCCCACATTTATATAACATTGACGATTATATGTAAGTTATTTTTGCCATTTAAGGTATTACTTCATAACATTACATTATTATTATTATTAGGAAGATTATATTTAAAAAGTTTCATAGCATATAAATATTAAGCTGCAACAAATAATTACCATATACATGGCTCTGGTTCTAAAACTTGTGGGTTCAAATCCAGCTAGGTTCAATGGATTGTAAGGGGGGGAAAAACCCATCAATAGGAACCTCAAACTCGATGCTATTCTTTTTGCAGACGATTTAGCTCTTTTGGCACTTTCCAAAAATGATTTGCAACGATCAATTTATAATTACAAAAAATAGGTGCCAAATTTAATATGGAAATATCAATTAACAAAACTAAAATTATGGCATTTCATGGGAAGGACCCCATACAAAGTAAAATCTGTCTCCAGAATAAAATTTTAGAGAGATCTAATCAATTTAAATATCTTGGATATTATCTCTCTATCTGGGATGAAAAGGATATCCCTGAAAAAATGACTAGTTATAATAAAAGTTTAGGAATTATTAATCAAGTTATGAAACCATCCCTTGTACAAAAAAACACCAGATTACGTTTATGTAACACTTTGGCTAGACCAGTGTTGACCTATGGTAGTGAAGCATGGACACTAAAAACACAACATGAAAGCAGAATAACGGCTTGTGAAATGAGATTCATGCGCAGAACAGCGGGTTACACCAGATGGGATCGGAAAAGGAACACCGATATCTTAAAAGAATTGAAGACTACGCCAATTTTGGAATATATTAAACAGTACCAACTAAATTGGAAACACCATCTTGAAAGAATGAGTTCAAATCGGATCCCCAAAGCTGTTTATAATTATATACCAAGAGGATGAAGATCACTGGGCCGTTCTATGAAACGCTGGAGGGAAAATTTTCTATAGGATCGTAACAGGCCTTGGCCTAATACTTGGAAGGAAGAAGAAGAAGAAGAAAAAATTCTGTGTATGGCTACTGTTAAAAGGAAAATCTGCACTGGTTCCAATTGGTCCAGCATAAACTCCTCATGGAGTATTCAAGTATGAAGGAAAGTGTCGAAACTCTTATGACTGTCCATCTACGTAAATTAAACATTGTCCCTACTCCAAATTGTGTACTTTGTAAAGAAGAAAACACTAGAATGGATCTTAAAAAGATTAAAATTAATACATATGAAAATAATTGAGAAATAAATCTGGTAATGATTGAAATAAATCAGGTTTCAATAAGTGTGGTTAATCCTGTTACTTCTCTAACTTATCTTGATATATATGACAGGATAAAGTGTCAACCCATAATATAATACCATCACAAGGGATTGAAAGTAGTAAGGGATATATATATATATGAAACAGATGGGTTTGTCCTTGTGGAATATATTACATCACTTTGTATCTCACCTTATCTGCAGTGCTCTGATAACAATATGCTAACATTACTTTTAATAAGTTACAATATCATCTCTTGTTAATCTAATTATTGATTTAAATTATCTCGATCAAACAAAGAATCTGACAGGTTATCCAATTTTATTTTTCCTGAAAACAAGAACCAATAGCCTATGACAGATTTTACGATATCTTCTTAAACATGTACCTATTTTTTCCTACCTACTAAGAGCATAAATTCTTTAGCACTTGAACAATGGTCTGTTGGATTTTCATATGGTACACCCTTCGACAAAAAAAATGAGTCATCTCTTGAACGCATTTTTCTTCTAAGTCATACTCAGCACAGCGCTAGGTTCAAACTAGGAAACTAGTCATAATTGTGCAGTCCATGAACTACTGTGTTATGTGGCATGAACTGAAGACTCTCCTACGTGTCCTGATAGGTCAGCAGTAAAGCATGTGGTCACTGTTTCTGTTAATGAAAGTCGCAGGTTCGCATCTTCAATTATGCAGTTTTTTTTTTGATATTTGTATTAAAACATTTTACGAATTAAATACATTTTATTTTGACATTTGAATTAATCTACGCTTTTTAAGTTCATAATTGTTTTTTATACCGTTGAGGTTATAACAATGTTAAATTATATATATTTTTTACCTTGTATACTACCATCTTCCTCAACTATTTAAAATTTTCGTTGATTTCACTCCAGGCCTTTCGATGCATGCTTCATCTTCTGGAGTTGTTGTAGTAGTACTGAATTAACTGTATGTCTAATAGAGGATTTTGCTCATTAGGCATATTTTCATTGAGAATGTATGTATTCTTGGCCTTCTTGATAATTTTGATTTCTTCTAAAATGTTAATTTTGTGTGTTTTTTCTCTGTGTATAATTGACATTGTATTATTGATTTGCTTGTTAAAGGAGAAGACAAATCAAATTTTGCTGTTCACCAGATTTGAATCCAATCAAAAATGTGTGGGCTAAGATGAAAATAGAGATGAACTCTAATTGGCATGCAAATGCACGAAAGATGAAAGATGGCTTATGGGCACAAATTCAAGATGCCTGGGATGCTCTAGCCGATCACCCACGTGCCTGTAGAAATTTCATTGTCTTGTGGCATCATAGCTTCTATCATGTGACCACATGCAGTGTTTCCAAAATGGCAGACATCAATGTTTCGTTTCGACAGCGCACTGTCATTGAATTCCTTGTTAAAGAGGAACAATCTGCTGTTGATATTCACCTAAGACTTCAATGTGCTTACGGAGATGCCTGCATGGGTGCCAGCAGTGTTAGGAGATGGGTGAAACATTTTAAAGATGAGAACACAAGTATCAAAGATGAGCCTCGTAGCGGTTGCCCACGCTCTGCCTCCACGGATTGCAACAAGGAAAGAGTTGATGCGCTCATTAGAGACGACAGGCGTATAACAGTGAATGAAATCACTACAAAACTTACAGTAGGACACAGTGCTGAGCAAGAAATGATTCACAGCTTAGGTTAACGAAAAGTTAGTGCCCGTTGGTTTCCACGTTTATTGAGTGAAGACCACAAACTTCAGAGAAGAACCATCACCCATAACCTTCTTCAGAGATTTTCGAAATGAAGGTGATGATTTTTTGACGAGTATTGTGACAGGTGACGAAAGCTGGTTTCATCGCTACGAGCCTGAAACAAAATGCCAGAGTATGGAATGGCACCACTTGAATTCGCCATCAAAGAAAAAAGCAAAGATAGTGCAATCTGTTGGGAAAGTTATGGGCAGCATCTTCTGGGATGCGCAAGGTTGCATTCTGGTTGAATTTCTTGAACCTGGACAAACCATGAATGCTGCCCCGTTGTGCATTGCACGACAAACGCCCTGGAAGGAAGAACATTCTGCAACACGATAATGCGCGTCCTCACACTGCTCGTGCCACTGTGGAGAAGATCAGGACATTTGGGTGGGAAACTCTTCCACATCCTCCCTATAGTCCCGATTTGGCACCCTCCGACTACCATCTTTTCGGTTCTGTGAAGGAGCAGATGAGAGGCCAACACTACGAGACGCTGGAGGATATTTGGAAAGCAGTGCATCAGTGTCTTCGAGCAGCTGGAACGGACTTCTATCATAAGGGAATTTTGAAGCTTGTAGAACGCTGGACAAAATGTGTGCAAAGAAATGGAGACTATGTTGAAAAGTAGCACAAAGGTCTGTAGATTAACATGGTGTACTTGGTTTGTCTAAAATAAATATTATGATTGTTTAAAAAAGTTGCTCATGACTTTCAGTATGACCCTCGTATATTACTAAAACCTCTTCTAAATAGTTTTTTTTTATTTCCATGTTGACTGATATAGGGAATATCACATGAAAGTATTTCTGTAAATGGCCATGGATACAGATTACATATGACACCAGGAGTATCTAAATGGTAAGATACAAATATACAAATAATTAACAGAATACATACTGCGATGTTCCAAAATTAATTTTTCATTGGTTGATTTGACATGGACTTAAACATTTACTTATAAAACTTTGTTTTTTATTTGGTATACACCCTAGCATATTGCAATCCATAAGAACACCAGAACATTTTGTATAGTTAATAAACATTTAATTCCAGTGAAAAAGAGTATTATCATTATTTATTTTGTAGGTCTAAAATCAAGATATTCAATACAATGTACTGGTATTTATAGATATATTACAATGCGAGGTTGGAAAGTGGTTTTTACAGAATTGAGGAAAATGTTTAAAAACCGAGCGATAGCAAAGTTTTTAATTTCTGAGATTCTGTAAAACACTTCACAAATGTGCATTGTATGTTACTTTTTGCACAATGGTGTTTTCAAAATAATAAATAATAGAAAAATAATAACATCTTTGTTGGAAATATTTGCGTTCATTATAAACAAATGACTAACGTTAACAGTGTGGGTAATGTTTATTAGTTGAAACAACAGGAGGCCATAAGACCAATTTAGTAATAAAATGGTGGCAAGTACGTATTTATTGTTTTATATTATTTCAAATAAAGTCCTGCGCCGTAGCCAAGCGGTTAAGGTAGGAAGCCTTGGCGCAGAGCTACGGGACTTGCGCTGGTTCGAGTCTCCACGGGGGAAGAAATTTTCTCATGGTATTTCGGCCAGTATGGGACCGGTGCCCACCCAGCACATCGTGAGGCAATTGGGTAGCTACAATAAGTAGCGGCTCCAAGTTGAGGAACCAGCTATAACAGCTGGGGACTCGACATGCTAACCACATGTCACCTCTACACTGGCTGTTGATCATCTACCTCTGTGATTGGCACATGTGGATGTGAAGGGCCAGCAGCCGGCTGGTAAAAGGGCAAGATAAAAGTGGAAGCTCATCGGAATCGATAAAGTTCAGTTCACTTAAAATGCAGTGATTTTTTGGTATAATGTATATTAACACTTCCTTTTGGATATTTTTTATATATACATTGTATGTAGTATACATAGTGGGCAGTGGTTTTACTTCCCACATGAGTGTCTGTAATATGTAATATTACAGTACAGTTATTTAGATTGGCAACCCCGAAATGTAGGAAGTTGAACTTTCAATCATGTCACCATTGCTGTAAGTATGACAAAACGGTTTATCGCGTAAAAAAAGAAGAGTTTTACAGTACATCAATAAATTCTTCCTAACAACATGCCAGCAAAAATCTTTCTTACAATTTTAAAAAAAAATTTATTCAATGGCCCAGGTTGTCATTTCGACATTTCTGGTGTTTTCTCCTGGCATTGCCTTAATTGTTAGCCTAGAAGGCAGAGTTACATTACCCCAATGATATGATGGATGATAAATGATGATAAAGCACCAGGAGAGTTCTTAACCTAAATTCCAGACAATGGACAACCACAGGAATGATTCCCTTGAAGGAAAAATTTCTATGGTTTGACCAGGAATCGAACCTGGGACCTCATGAACAGTAGTCAGAAATGCCAACCACTAGCCCATGAGGCTGGTCTTTCTTACAAAATTGCGAAAATGCATTTTCAAATGTCATTCAAAGTTATTTGAACAGTAACTATATTCTATTACACTGGTCAACAGTGGTTTTGTTGCCCTTGATATAAGATTAATTTTGGATATATTTATGTTCACAATTCATTAAACTATTAAAGATTTTGGAAGATTTGCTCTGGTTTTTTTAAAATCTTTATTTTCATTTTACACTACAAAAATCAGTATACACCGATGTAAATAGAAAGAAATATGTCGAAAACCCATGTTATACTTCAGTGAAACACCTTTCATAAGATTTTCTTCTATAATTTTTTAGGAGACAATCTCTTTTTAAAGACCAGCAGTAATCTGCCATCATGTGACGGTCCCATCTACCCTGATACCTTTCCTCCATTACTTTTAGATCCTGGTGAAAGCGCTCTCCCTGTTCGCCATTGTAATTTCCTAAATTATCCGAAAATCTATCCAAGTGACTGTGGAGAAAGTGTAACTTTATACTCATATTTGCTCCCAGAATATTGAAGCTTGTCAATATGTTTTGCACAATTTCTTTATAATTTGGTGCTTTATAGTTACCTAGGAAATTTTCTACTACCAATACAATACCCTTCCAAGCTTCACTTTCCGGAAGTCATAACTTTGATAAAATTTGCATCTTTCATCAATTGCCGAATTTGAGGACCATCAAATATTCCACCTTTTAACTTTTCCATACTGAGCTTAGGAAATTTTCTACAAATATATTTAAAACATTCTCCTTCCTTTTCCAACGCTTTGACAAATTGTTTTATCATATCCAGATGCACGTCATGAGTACTTAAATTTTGTCAAATAACTGAGATCACGACCGATGTGCGGAGTGAGGATCACGTGATGTTTGTATGCACAAAAATCAAATCATGACTGGAAACATAAATATTAGTAACAAGCCATTTATATTTGAAGAGAAAAATTTTTCAGTGAGAAATGTTAAATCAATAATAAAAACATAACAAGCCATTTACTTAATACAGAGTGGAGAACATATTTTAATCGACTCACCTCATACATTTTCAAACTTCTTTGAAACCGACAGTTTCAGACAATATCATGTCCTTCTTCAGTCATGGCTTCCACTGATGAAATTCCGTGATTGTTGATTTCTTTAGTGACATCACCTCTTGTCGATTAAAATATGTTCTCCACTCACTATTAATGATATAACCTCATAATCAATGGTAAAGAGAAAAATTTTTGCCTGAAATGAACCTGGATTAGCTCAGTGGTCTGAGCATTAGCACGGAAAGCTAAAGGTTCGGGGTTCGATTCCCGGTTCAGGCAAAAATTTTTCTCTTTACCATTGATTTACAATAATTTAATTGTGTTTATTAATTTACTTATTTCTATCGTAGTAATAGCTTTAGTTTCTCAATATTAATTTAATAACCTCATAATGTTTACTTCCCAATATTAATTTAAATATAAGCCATTTACCGTTTAAGATATAAGATACGCAAAAATCATAAAAACTAGAGCACATTCGGCACTTTCATGAATATATTTGTAAACTGTGCACTTGAAAACATAGAAATTCGCTGAGATATCCAGGGCAACAACATTTTTTTTTTGTAGATGTGTTATGAATGACTTAATTACACTTACAACTTCTCATCCAATTAGCCTACTTGTATACGAGTTATTCATTAAGTAAATCTGACTTTAGATAATTATAATTGCATTAAGAATAATACAGATGATTAAATATAAAATTAGCTGGTATCAACGTAACTTACCTTCCTTGACAGATTGAACATAGACAGGATTATCACCCGACACTTTCATGCCATAACCGTTCTCATCTTTATGTACAATAACAGTAGTAACAGGAATATGGTGAGGCTGTAAAGTCACACCACCACCATCTAACTGCGGATTCACGGATATTGGTCTCGTACTTGGAGGCCGGCGGAATGATGGACCATTTGATATATTTGTTCCACCGGCAGCTCTGAAAAAATTTTAATCAGTACAATTACAAACACAATAAAACCCTGCTTAACTAAACTTACACTCGATCAAATCAATACAAAGAAAAATACTAGCCCTACACAATGTATAATTGACATAATCATCACTGTCTTCTCTTTGACTAGAAATATAAATGATTTTTTTGTTTTTGTTTTTTTTTTTTGTATGCCCATGTTTTCCCTTTACAGAGATTTAGGCGCTCTCCCTCTACTGGGAAGTATTTAAACCTAATTTAGTTACACTTGTTTTCTTATAGATGTCATTTTGAGTAGTCCGTGGTCAGCATTCCGCCTCATACTGACATCTAGGAATCCAAGGTAGTACTAGGACGGGAAAATTCGGTAAATTTTGCTTAGAGGCCTTTTCATTCAGGCTTAAGGATTTTTTTACGAGCCTGAAAATCTTCAGACTCGGGACCCACAGCTTAAAGTCCCTCCCGGAGGACTTGCTCCTTGGATTTTTCCATCCTAAAAAATCCAACGACCCCGGCCGGGTTTGAACCCGCGACCTTTGGGACCAGAGGCAAGGAGCATAATCACTAGTCCACCACGGCAAATGCCGTAATGCAGCAAATTATAATTTTCACTACCATATCTCAATTTACTTGACACAAACCTGTTACTGAAGTGTGCCAGATATTTGGAGATAGTTTTATAAACAGGAATTATGATCTACCGATCTGAAGACATCGCTCCTTATGATTTTTAGTTATAGAGAATGTTATAAAATATGAAGAAGAAAAGGATGTAAATGCAAAAATATCTACATTTTTAAGAATTTTAGGGTTAATAAATTCTATCTTCAAGCCACAGTTAGTCCAAAAACATTCAAGACTAAAAGTGTATAAAACACTGGCTCTTCCAACTCTTTTGTATGGTAGCGAAGTATGGATGTTGAAACAGAAGGATATACAGAGACTTAGATCTGCTAAAATGAGATACCTTCAGAGGACTGCAGGACACACACTACTAAATCACAAAAAAAATGAAGACATCTTAGAAGAATTACACATGGAACCTTCAGAAAACAAAATTTCTGATTATATAAGTCAAGATAGATGCAACATGTTCATCGAATGGAAGATCACAGGATACCCAAACAAATGTTAAGATATCAACCTGCAGGAAGAAGAAGACCATGACGTCCACTCAAAAGACTTTTGGATGGTGTTTCTCTTGAAGGCCGAAACAGGTCAACAAATGGCCTAAATTTGTGGATGTACTATGATGATGATGATGATAAAATAATGTTTATAAA
The DNA here is from genome assembly GCA_030220185.1 of Diploptera punctata. Classification (NCBI taxonomy): domain Eukaryota; kingdom Metazoa; phylum Arthropoda; class Insecta; order Blattodea; family Blaberidae; genus Diploptera; species Diploptera punctata. The sequence continues at coordinate 28,778 of JASPKZ010004402.1, read as the reverse complement.
ACTTGATATAGTACAAGAACTGTTCAAATGGCTGGCCACCAGGACATTTCAAATGACCCACAAAGTTCATGCTTATTGTAATGTGACTTAACATTACTGTTTCATTAACATTTTTTTTAAATGTATTTTAAGGCCTTTCATTCCTTTTATGGTGCATAATTTTCCTATTTCATAGCATATGCTCAATACCGTTTATGAATCTGATCAGCATTGAATTAGTCATTGTACATTTGAAATTGATTCTAAATTTAATGATTCTGCATTGTAATAAACACATTCATCACCAAATAATCTCTAGTTGCGAGAGAGAGTTTATTTACAGCACTACACAATGTGACCATGGACAAGGTTGAAGACATGACTGCTCACTCATTTACACCTCTTCAGTGTGACTGTGTTTTTGTAGTAGTAAGTTTCCTTTCAAGGAATAAGGAAACTGTCTGTGAGTGTTAAATTTAACTTCATTTATTGTAATGTGAGTTTGGCTTATTGTAGGATGTGTGCAAAAAACATAAGATAAACCAGCGGTTCCCAACCTTTTTCAACTTGTGAACCCCTTGCACAACGATCTGAGTTGGGTGTACCACTGACTTTTAAATATACATAGAGTAGACATGCATAAAATTTAATTCCAAGCAAAAGGTTTAATAACCTTAAATTAACTTTAGCCTTAACGGTTAAAACCTAAAGTTACTATAGTTATGGCTTAAAAGTTAGTTACACAAATTAGTGAAAAAGTTGTAGCGATATCAAATGCATTCCTAATGTTGTTACATAACTGTAAAATCAGGCATTCGGGGTAAATATTAATTTATTGTGGATATGATGTGATAAATTCCTGATGTTACACATATGCAACAAGGGGCATTATAAGGTACATTAAATTTAAATTAATAGTAATAATAATAATAATAATTATTATTATTATTATTATATAGTCTTCGTAGGATGCCAGATATAATAAGGACAGTTCAATCTCATAGACTGTGATGGGCAGGACATGTGGCACAAATGGGGAATGAAAGACGTGTATCTTGTAGGAAAATCAGAGGGAAAAAGCCCAGTTGGTAGACCAAGAATGAGGTGGGAGAATAACATTAACTATGATTTGAGGGAAGTAGATTATACAAGGAATGATTGGAAAGAATTAGCTCAGGATAGGGATGTATGGAGAGCTTATGTCCGTGTGGCCATGAATCTACAGGTTCGATAGTGCCAGTAAGTAAGTATTATTATTATTTATTATTACAATGCTGCAGAAATGAAGGAAACAATAATAGACCTAACTTCGAAACCCAGCATTACGGAAAAGTTTTGGCAAACCCCTTGAAATATTTTGCGAACCCCCCAGGGGGTAAACTGCTGTGTTTTTAATACCGTATGCATGAATATTTTGTCTGTAACTAAAGAATATAACTTCATCATCATCATCAACAATCACAGATTAGGCCCATATGGCTTGTTCCGTTTCATAGATTCTCATTCAAAAAGTTGAATCCATCTCATTTTCGGTCTACCAACATTCCTGTCTCATTTGGTTTGTAATTAAGTATAATGTTTGGTATGCATTCATGTTTCATTCTTTGAACATGAAAGAATATAACTTAAAGAAACATTATTCAACTATACAAGAAATCAAATATAATAAATATGAATGAAATGCCCATAAAGTGTTAATTGGAGATACAAAGAACAACAAGCAAGTATGTTTACTAAAGTAAATATGGTTAAACTGTTCTTTCCATGCTTGATATTCATTTTGCCTTAAACTTGCTAAACGAAGAACCCTTTACTGATGGTATTATTTTGAAGAAATGTGCATTAGAAATGGCAAAGGCTTTTGGTGATATAAAAAGGGCAAAACAGTTTGAATCGATACTTCGTTCCCAACAGACTGTACAAAGAATAATATCAGAAATGGGTGAACAAGTGAAAAATCAATCATCAGATGAGATTGAGAAATACTACTACTTCTTGTTGTGGCTTTATGAAAGCACAGATCAATCAGACATAAGTCAGCTTATGATTTATACATATAGCTTAGGAAGATTTTCAAATACCTAGGAACAATAATCACATACAGGAATGAGATGCACTAGGAAATTAAACATAGGCTCAATTCTGGAAATACGTGTTATTATGCAGTACAGAGAATCTTGACTCCAAACTCCTTTGAAAAAACGTTAAACTGAAAATATATAAAACTATTATTCTACCAGTTACATTATATGGATGTGAAACATAGACTCTTACTTTAAGGGAGGAAAGGAGATTATGAGTGTATGAGAATAAAGTTCTTAGGAAAATTTTTGGACCAAAGAGAGATGAACAGACAGGAGAATGGAGAAGACTACTTAACAATGAACTACATGGTCTTTATAGGAAGCCAGATATAATAAGAACAGTTAAGTCTCGTAGACTGCGATAGGCAGGACATGTTGCCCGTATGGGGAATGAAAGACTTGCATGGAGGCTTCTTGTAGGAAAACCAGAAGGAAAACGCCCAGTTGGTAGACCAAGAATGAGGTGGGAGAATAACATTAACTATGATTTGAGACAAGTAGATTATACAGGGGATGATTGGAAAACATTGGCACAGGATAGGGATATAAGAAGAGCTTATATCCGCACTGCCATGAACCTAAGGGTTCAATAGTGCCATTAAGTAGTTAGTTAGCTTAGAAAGATTTTTCCTGTAAGGAGAATTGCTGGTCATGTGTTCTCTCACAGGAACTACAAGGGAAAGGGACATTTATGAAGCAATCTCATCCACTTCATTTCGTTCATCATTCGTTATGGTGCGTCAAGCATGGTCGGCCAGCACCCTTGTAATTCACAGACCTCTATATAGGGGATTCATCTTATCTCATTCCTCGACCTGATCCTGAGTTGGACATGAGTTGAGGATTTTTATATTTATAAAACAGTGATAAATTTGGAGATTTTGAAAAATGTTCAGCAATTGTAACAGACAATTATAGGACAAAAGATTGGACTAGTAGGCCTTTTGAAAGAAAATGGTGTAAACTAAAATGTCCAGCACTTCATTGCATTATTCACCAACATGCTCTTTATGGAAAATCAGTAAAACATAGCGAAATCCTTAAAAAAAAAAGTAGTCAGAGTTATAAATATGATAAAGGGAGGTAACAGAGCTCTTTTACATTGCCAGTTAGGTACATTTTTAGATTAGATGGAATCAGAATATGGTGACCTGTTTCTTCACAAAGTGAGGTTGCCAAATGCAACAAGTTATTTTATAAGATATTTTGAACTAAGGAAGAAATCCACGATTTTCTTTACCAACTTGTCCCAAAAGAATGTACATGGGTTAGATGAGAAGCTCCAAAGTACTGATTTTCTTCGACAGCTGGCATTTTTTGCAGATGTTTACAGGGCACCTCAATGAACTCAACTTGAAACTACAGGGAAGAGACCAATTGACGTCTAACCTTATGGAACACATCTATGGATTTCGGAATAACCTGAAAATTTCTATACTTCTTTAGGGAAGAATATCTTGATGCACTTTCCATGCTGCAATCATTTGACATTACAATATGAAGAAGAAGCAAATTCCTCAAAATTATTCACATCCTATAAAAGTCGGCAAAGATTAACTGGGGATAAGACATAAAAGTAAAGTTATCCCACAACAGACCCGGAGGTCCTTGGGGTAGTAGGAGGTGAAGGCTCCCACTTTTTCTAGACAATCGGCACTTTACGTCAGCCGGGTTGTCAGCCCTGCGTGACGGCCGCCTTTACCCCCAGAACAAGCGTCTGGTACTCATTTCCGTTAGAGGCTGAGTCGACCCCAGGGCCATAGTGCCGCCAGAGGGTTTGGGTCAGTTTAAAAATCCTGACCCCAACGGGACTTGAACCCTCGACCCTCCGGCTTGTAGCTCAGTGCCTTAACCACTACGCTACGGCGTGCCCCGGGGATAAGACATAATCTTGTCAAAACTTTCTATGCAAGAGCTATATTACCTCTTTTCTCCTACGGGGTTCCAACTTGAATAGAATGCATTAACCAGAAATGTAATGCCACAAAATTAAGAGAATTCAGCATCTAATCAACAACAAAGTTATTAAAACCTATCAGACAAGTTCTTTTGAAGCACCAAGTGTATTGACTGGGATAAACACAAATCTATTCTTCTTCTTCACGGTTTAGGCTTATTTACTAGCCTGTTCTGGCTCCAAATTGCTGCTCTTTCCATCTTTTCCTTGGTCTTCCCAAACTCTTCTTCTTCCTCGTGGTGAATAGTTGTATGCTGCTTTTGGTATTCTATTCTCAGTCATCCTTGCCAAGTGTTATTTCCAGTTTGTTCTGTATTTCTCTATTTTTAGTTGTTGTCTTAATTCCTCTATTTTTATTGTTCCTCTATTGTTATTTGTCTTATTTCTGTGTTATGTTTTTTTGTCTGTTCTTTGATATCCTGCTATTGGTCTGAGGAATCTCATTTCAGCAGCTTGTATCCTGGCAGATTGTTGTGTTGTCACTGTCCATGTTTCGGATCCGTAAGTAATAATAGGCACTGCCATTGTCTTGTATAATTTCATTATAGAGTCTTTCCCTGGCTTTATTTTTCAAAGTTCTTTTTAGTGTACCTGTTATATAGTTAAACTTATTTATTTTGTTATTTATATCTGTTTCTGCTGTGTATGATATTTCGCAACCTAGGAAGTTATATGTTACTACTTGTTCTATTGGTTTATTTTCTAATATTATCTTTGTCCGAACTGGATGAGCACAAATACAAATTGAATTAAAACAAAGGAGCAAATGTCACAACAACATGAGGCAACATTCAATATGAATTATACGACACCCCAAAACACCAAAATATTACAGAACATGGACTCACCCTGCTGAAACATTAATTATAAAACAAAAGTATGACAATGGCCACAGTGGGCTAGTGGTTATACTCCTTGCCTCTGGTACCGAGGGTCGCAGGTTCAAACCCAGCCGGGGTCGATGGATTTTTTAGGACGGAAAAATCCAAGGAGCAGGTCCTCCGGGAGGGACTTTAAGCTGTGGGTCCTGAGTCTGAAGATTTTCAGGCTTGTAAAAAATCCTTAAGCCTGAATGAAAAGGCCTCTAAGCAAAATTTACCGAAATTTCCCATCCTAGTACTACCTTGGTTTCCTAGGTGTCAGTATGAGGCGGAACGTTGACCACGGACCACTCAAAATGACATCTATACGAAAACAAGTGTAACTAAATTAGTATGGTTCAAATTCTTCCCTGTAGGGGGAGAGCGCCTAAATCTCTGTAAAGGGAAAATATAGGCTTACAATACAATACAAATACAACCAAGTGGAATAGTTGGAAATCCTTAAAGCACTAGAAAAAATTCTTCTTTATTAAAGTTTAACCTCTCACCTTATAGGTATATTTTACATCCCACATGCTATCCATGGCAAAAGAATTTTAAACTGTAGATCACACACATACTTTTTTGACTACACATTGTATTTATAGTGACTCCCAGGCAGCACTTTCCGCTATCAACGACAGATTCAACCGTCACCCGATTGCAACCTCCATAAGAACAAAATTAAACCAAATCTTGGACATATTTTCCTAGGCTGGATTAAAGGAATGCTGGAACTATAAGAAATGAATGTGCAGATTTTCTTACCAAATCAGCTGCTAATTCAAGTATGGATTACTTTTACTCCTTCTGTCCTCTATCATATATTAATGAAGTATTAAGAAACAATATCATACAAAATTGGAATGCTGAGTGGTTAAACATATTAATGGCATGAATTTATTAAAAAAATAGTTTATTGCCATAATAGAATTCAACTGCCTTTGTCAAATATTTTATGTAAGAAGTGTTGCTACAGAAAGCTGTGTGACTTTATCCATCACATTTTTAAGAGACTTTGAGTTAATTTTTTGGTTTGTTAATTTATGATTTATTTGTTCATATTATGTTATTATGTAACGCTAGAACTTAAGCACACTCTAAATTACTGTAAATATTAATTGTATTGTAACTAAAACCCTAACATACCGGATGGTGAAATAGGGTTCACATTATTGGAAATTCAATAAATAAACGAGTGATCAGCTAATTGTCCTAAACATGGCAAATATGATAATGATGATTATGATGGCCAGATGATGTTAAAGTATTGTTACATCCCATAAGCTGTCCATGGGAAAAGGATTTTAAACTGTAGATCACACATACACTTTTTTTTACCACACATTGGGGCCTCCCACAATGAGTGATCAGCTAATTTTCCTAAACATGGCAAATATGATAACATTATTATTAATGCTAGAACTTAAACATACTCTAAACTACTGTAAATAATTAATTGTATTGTAACTAAAACCCTAACATACCGGATGGTGAAATAGGGTTCACATTATTGAAATTCAATAAATAAACGAGTGATCAGCTAATTGTCCTAAACATGGCAAATATGATAATGATGATTATGATGCCAGATGATGTTAAAGTATTGTTACATCCCATAAGCTGTCCTGGAAAAGGATTTTTAAAGTGTAGATCACACACACCACTTTTTTTTACCACACATTGGGGCCTCCCACAATGAGTGATCAGCTAATTTTCCTAAACATGGCAAATATGATAACTTATATTATGCTAGAACTTCAACATACTCTAAACTACTGTAAATATTAATTGTATTGTAACTAAAACCCAACATACCGGATGGTGAAATAGGGTTCACATATTGGAAATTCAATAAATAAACGAGTGATCAGCTAATTGTCCTAAACATGGCAAATATGATAATGATGATTAATGATGGCCAGATGATGTTAAAGTATTGTTACACTCCCATAAGCGGTCCATGGGAAAAAGGATTTTAAACTGTAGATCACACACACACTTTTTTTTACCACACACCTTGGGGCCTCCCACAATGAGTGATCAGCTATTTTCCTAAACATGGCAAATATGATAACATTATTATTAATGCTAGAACTTAAACATACTCTAAACATACTGTAAATAATTAATTGTATTGTAACTAAAACCCTAACATACCGGATGGTGAAATAGGGTTCACATTATTGGAAATTCAATAAATAAACGAGTGATCAGCTAATTGTCCTAAACATGGCAAATATGATATGAATGATTATGATGGCCAGAAAGATGTTAAAAGTATTGTTACATCCCATACATAAGCTGTCCAGGGGAAAAGGATTTTAAACTGTAGATCACACACACAACTTTTTTTACCACACATTGGGGCCTCCCACAATGAGTGATCAGCTAATTTTCCTAACATGGCAAATATGATAATGATGATTATGATGGCCAGAGAATGTTCAATGACTGTTTTGGGCCTTAAAGTTTCCTGGCATTTGTTTTACAGGTGAAGAAAAACCCTAAAAAACGCCATCACCCAGGAAAGTTAGAAAAACAAAGGGAGCTAAATCACACAAAGAAGATCAATTATCAGCAGCAATACAAAAAGAAGAGTTACTGGATGCTATAAGCTATGTACAGAGGTCAGTTTCACCAACAGAGATAACTGTATAAAGCCAGTTTCCTCTTTATATAATGCATAGCTTAACCCATTCACTTCAGGTATAAATGCTTAATGTATTTCCCCAGAAACCGGATTTAAAGTCACCATAAATTATATTCAAAACAAACAAAGAAATGGTACTTGAGATCACAATAAGGGTGAAGATCTTAACAGATTCCTCTACTATTCATAAATGTTAACAATAGATTACCCTGCCAAGGGATGTACAAAATATTGCAAAATATATAACAGGCAAAATTAAGAGAGCGTACCTCGTCTTCTGAGTTGAAAGTCGCTTAAGAGCCAGTGAGTGTACCTCGTCTTCTGTGGCAAAGAGTTAAACTGGTGTAATACAGTTACCTCTGTTGGTGAAACTGACCCTCAACCAATCACCAGAATCTCCATAGAATAAGTAAGAAAGCAGACAGCTGGACCATCCATTTTCACCTGGGTGAAAGTGCACAATGGAAACCTGGGAAATGAGCTCGCTGACCATCTCACAAAGGAAGCACCTTGCAGCAACAACATGGACATCTCCTACTATAAAATCCCCCAACTGCCTGGAATCAGTCAACTGAATGAAAGCCTATGTTTTCCCTTTACAGAGATTTAGGCACTCCCTCCCCCCTACAGGGAAGAATTTGAACCGTATTAATTTTGTTACACTTGTTTTTGTATAGATGTCATTTTGAGTGGTCCATGGTCCCAGCATTCTGCCTCATACTGAAACCGAGGTAGTATTCATTCATTCATAGTGTTCTTGCTCAAGAGCAGGTCTTTCACTGCGAACTCACATTCTCCACTCTTTCCTTGACTCACGCTTCACCTCATACAAACCATTTATTTTAATATTGTCTATCATCTGATGTCTTTTTCTGCCTCTAACTTCTCTTCCCGTCGACCATTCCTTCTAGGCATTATTCAGCAGGCATTTTCTTCTTAGCCAGTGCCCAATCCAATTTCTTTTCCTCTTCTTTAAGAGTTCCAGCATTGTTCTTCTTTCACCCACCTCTGTCTAGCACATCTTCATTTCTTACTTTGTCTGTCCATTTTTAACGTTCCATTCTTCTCCATATCCACATCTCAAAAGCTTCCAGTCGCTTTTTCCTCATTCCGTCCGTAATGTCCACGTCTCTGCACCATATAATGCTACACTCCACACAAAGCACTTCACTAGCCTCTTTCTTATTTCTCTTGCCATAGGTCCGCAGAAAATGCTTCTCTTCTTGTTGAAAGCTTCTTTTGCCATTGCTATCCTCTGCTTTACTTCTTGACTGCAAGTTCATGTTACTACTGATAGTACAACCCAAGTATTTGAAGCTCTCCACTTGCTCAAATGGTCTCATCTTTATCTTCATTTCATGTTTATCTTCCTTTGTTTCCTTTCCTATAATCATGGTCTTTGTCTTATTTATATTTATCTTCATCCCATAATCCTCGCACTTATCATTCAGCTCCATCAGCATGTTTCCTCAATGTCATGTGCATCTTCTGCTAGCAAAGCCATCATCATCAGCAAATCTTATGCACTTTATTTCTTCTTCCTCCCATGTTTACGCCTCCCGTATTACTGAAGCAGTTCTTCATTAGGTCTTCTTCCAGGTAGATGTTGAAAAGGGTAGGTGATAGAGGACATCCTTGCCTCACCCCTCTTCCAATTTCTCTTCCCTCTAACATTCTTTTCCTATCTTCACTTTTATTCGCTGTTTCAATATAAAGAACTACTTATGAGCCTCCTCTCCTTCCAGTTCACGCCAATTTTCTTCAAGATCTTCAGGAGTTTATTCCAATTTACTCTGTACTCTGTCAAAGGCCTTTTCCAGGTCGACAAATACTGCATAAACGTCTTTATCTTTTTCTATATATCTTTCTTCTATTGTTCGTATCAATCCAATTGCATCTCTTGTACCCTTTTCCCTTCCTGAAGCCAAACTGTTTCTTCTTCCAATTCGCTTTCCATTGTAGAACGTAAACGTCGATTTAGTTGTTCGCAGGAGAATCTTTGCAGAGTGTGATATCAAGCTGATAGGTAGTATTAGGAAGGGAAAATTCGGTAACTTTGATTAGAGGCCTTTTCATTCAGGCTTAAGGATCTTTTACAAGCCTGAAAATCTTCAGACTCGGGACCCACGGTTTTAAAGTCCCTCATGGAGGAATTGCTCCTTGGATTTTTCCATCCTAAAAAATCCATCGACCCCGGCCGGGTTTGAAACCCGCAACCCTCGGGACCAGAGGCAAGGAGCATAACCACTAGTCCCACCACGGCCGATAAATGTACATAAAAGTGACAAAGTGAATGGAAAGCTTCAACAAAAGATCAACTAACAAAACTATTTTTTTCATATAACAGACAGGCTAATGCAATTTTGTCCCTGTAAAGAAAATTCACAAACTGTTGACCATACACTCTATGAATGTCGTTATTATCCCGACTTAAAATGTTCCTAAATGTGTAATTATTATAATATTTATAAAGGTTCCGGTTGGCCTCAAATTTCTAGGGAAAGTTTTTATTCTTGCTTATTTATTTACTTTAAGGACAATGATTAGATTTTAAAAAAATACTGTAACTAGCTCTGTTGGTCAGTGGCAAATTGGACAACAAAAAATAAGTGGATTTTTTTTTTAACTGATCAAAACTTTTGCTAATAGCATAATCTTTGTTATTACACGATTCAGATAAAAATAATTGACTCTGAAAATAGTTTATACTTTTTTTTTCTAAGCACGACAGGCCTAGAAGGCCATAGGCCACCATCCGGCTGCTGGCATCACATCCACATGTGTTAATCACAGAAGTAGACAATCATAAGGAGAGTGTAGGGGTGACATGTGGTCAGCATGTCAGGTCCCCCAATCATTATAGCTGGTCTTCTCAACCTGGAGTCACTACTTACTGTAGCTACCCAAATGCCTCACGATGCTGGGTGGGCACCGGTCCCATACTGGCCGAAATTCCATGAGAAAATTTTCTTCTCCCCATGGGAACTCAAACCAGCGCAAGTCCCACAGTTCTGCATCAAGGCATTTTGCCTTACTAACCCCGTCTGCTATGGCATGGGACGTTTGTACGTAATCTTATTATAAAAATCCAGCCTATGTACCAGATGTTTGTGTTCTCAAACTCGAAAAGTAATCTGTCGATTGATTTTAAATTTTGACACAACATTCCATTTGATTATGCATGTTTTTATAGTAAAATACAATTTTGACACAATGTATTTACGTAGACTTTCATGGTCAGAGTTGCTATGCTGATCTTGAAGAAGATTTTCGGGCTGTTAGGTCGTGGTCGTGAGAGCTTGTAGTTCCCCTACTTGTACAAGTACAGTCAACTAGACCATCAAACAGCAATCTGATTGGAGCAATGGAAGTCACTGATTGCTGACCAATCAAAAGGCAGATATAAACACGAACACATCGCGGTGAACGTATAAATAGGACAGTACAGTGGACAGAAAATGTACAAATGATTGTTTGCAGTATGTGAATAATTTTCCTCGGAAAATAAAAATATATATATATATTATTATTATTGATTTCGTACATCTCAATGATGGATAAATCATATTTGAAGAGAAAAATTATATGCTCAGACTGGGACTTGAACCCGGGACCCTTGGTTCTCTAGACCAAGTGCTCTACCAACTGAGCTACCTGAGGCAAGTACCGATCTAAACGCAAATCCTTCTCTATATACATTGTAATTCCCATCCACCAAATGCTATGAAGCCATGCTTCTATCTTGCAAATAGCGGCTCCTTTATTAAGAAGACATATTTGGGAATTATACATACAACAGCCAGTACGGCTTTTTCCATGTTATTATTATTGATTTCGTACATCTCAATGATGGATAAATCATATTTGAAGAGAAAAATTATACGCTCAGACTGGGACTTGAACCCGGACCCTGGTTCTCTAGACCAAGTGCCTCTAACCAACTGAGCTACCTGAGCAGTACCGATCTAAACGCAAATCCTTCTCTATATAATTTTTCTCTTCAAATATGATATATATATATGCTGAAATTTTGCCAAAAAAAAATGTGAGAAATACCTTCAGATTGAATGAGGAAGTTAAGAAAATTTTAACCTTAAATGGTCATATTTATAATGGTAGTCTTTATAGGAAGCCAGATATAATAAGAACAGTTATGTCTCGTAGACTGCGATGGGCAGGACATGTGGCACATATGGGGAATGAAAGAGGTTCATGGAAGCTTCTTATAGGAAAACCAGAGGGAAAAACGCCCAGTTGGTAGACCAAGAATGAGGTGGGAGAATAACATTAACTATGATTTAAGGGAAGTAGAATATACAGGGAATGATTGGAAAGCATTAGCTCAGGATAGGGATGTATGGAGAACTTAAGTCCGTGTGGCCATGAACCTATGGGTTTGATAGTGCCAGTAAGTAAGTAAGTAAGTAAGTAAGTAAGTCATTGTTCAAACAGAATAGCTAACTTATCCTTATGGGGCACCAGATTATCTAATAAACTGTAAGTAAACTGTTGTGCACTAACTTGCCCATTGAAAAACCTCAGTTTGAGCGTCACCATGAATTTTTTTTCTATGTTTTACAGAAATCAAGTGTGCATGTGTAAGATTTATGAACTTGCTCGACAGATGGCAGAAGTGTCTGTGCTACCAGTATGACCAACCTTTGCAATAAATTCCAAACATGCATTTAAGAAATGGATAAACACTAACATGTCATTTCATTAAGTTATGTAGATAGGAAATAACACTATGAGGTTTTTTAATATTGTTTATTTTTTATATTTCACTCACCTCATACTTCATAATTCATAGCAGACCCTGGGTTTCTTCACATCTTTTGTGACATTCTCAATGCTGCGTCACGTTCACAACTGACTTCTATCCTGCAGACTGACCTCTGCGCCATCTGGTGGCCGACTGAAAGAATTTCCAAATCAGTCCTCTTTCTTTATAACCGGGTATTTTCAAAAATTCATAGTTGTATTTTCATTCTTGCATATGTAAATTTTTTCCCAAATTGTGAAGTCCCTTCGGTTTTTTCCAATTGTTTAAGTAATTTTGTTTTGGTTTCTATTCTATGTTTTTCTGACCAGGCACGTGCAGCGTATTGCAGATTTTTCGGTTTCTCCATTTTTAACATTTCTGAGGTGTTCTTTTAATCTTGTATTTAGATTCCTTTTTGTTTTTCCTATGTATATCTTTTCACAATCTTTACAATTAATTTGATAAATTCCCGATTTTTTGCAGTCTTCAATCTTTTCATTTTTGTTGGTTAAAAAAAAAAAAAAAGCACCTAAAAATGATTACACAGCTTAGGTAATTTAATAAAAAACAACAAAAATGAAAAGATTGAAGACTGCAAAAAATCGGGAATTTATCAAATTAATGTGAAAAGATATACATAGGAAAAACAAAAAGGAATCTAATACAAATTAAAAGAAAATCTCAGAAATGTTTAAAATGAGAAAAACCGAAAAAGCCTTTCAATAGCTGCACAGCCCTGGTCAGAAAAAAACATAGAATAGAAACCAAAACAAAATTACTTAAACAATTGGAAAAACCGAAGGAACTCACAATTTGGGAAAAAATTTACATATGCAAGAATGAAAATACAACTATGAATTTTGAAATACCCGGTTATAAAGAAAAGAGGACTGATTTGGAAATTCTTCGGTCGGCCACCAGATGGCACGGAGGTCAGTCTGCAGGATAGAAGGCCGTTGGACGTCAGTTGTGAACGTGACGCAGCATTGAGAATGTCACAAAAGATGTGAAGAAACCCAGGGTCTGCTATGAATTATGAAGTATGAGGTGAGTGAAATAAAAAATAAACAACATGTCATTTCATACCCTAATAAACTAATTACATTTAATTCAATAAGTAGCACAAATACTCCTGTCATCTATTGACAAAGCCTTGCACATGCATAATTATACGGTTATAGAACTTAGAAGAAATCTTTGAGATTAAGGCCTATAGATAAATATTTAAGAATTATTAAAATGTTTTAAGAATTACTACAAAACGTTAAAATGGTAAGGAAATGTTAGTAGAAGCAGAACAGTACATAGTGCAGCAGTGTCATATGAATGTTGTATGGTATGTGTATGGCATAATGAGTCCTAAATTATAGATAAGCATTGCCCATTTTCTCACCTAACAAAACAAAACGAGTTAAAAAATTATGTGGTACAAGGACTTAGTAATGAGTGAATAAATATATCAAAAAAACTACAATCTGATAACGGAAATGTGTATTATCATGTTTGACTAATATAATGCTAGCAGCCAATTGTTCTCTGATTGAACATTAACAGGTGGTCTCCTGGTAGAGAATAGTCGGGGATTCTATGTGACATACCAGTTCTAACTGGTTCAGGATGCATTCTACCCTGGGATCTTACATAACTTGACATTAGATAAATTATGCTTAATACACTGAATTTATTTTGGAAAAACTTTGTTATTAGACATTCACTTACTCAATGAATTCCTCGAAATTCTACAAATTACAGTGTGCATGCATAAACAATGTAACTTCCACCAGGTAGAAGGATACATATTTATGTGAAATGGGTATGGCCAACCATTGCAAAAAATTCCCAAAGATCTTTATAAGCAATGGATGTATTGTCTGTCCAATAGATATGTGCCCCATAAGATATGTGAACTAAGTCTACTTCCTTTTATGCCTTGGAAAATCATTTCCCTCCCTGCATTCCTATCCCTCTCTTACACTTGTACTCCGGTGTTGTCAACTTAACTCCAACCTTGAATTATTCAAGAGCCATGACATTGGGGAAAGTTTGGCCACATCCCTATTCGATAAGTTATCATGGCTGCTGTTTGATGTAGTCGGAGGGGATTGCAGTGAAATAGTGTGAGTATATCGACATGTACTTTTCTAAGAATGATGTCAGTGCTATAGGGGCACAGATCCGTTGGTCCAAGTATACACCAACTTCCCTCTTCCCAACCTAACAAAATAAATTACAAGCATAATATTTAACAAACTAGAAACTAATCTGGTTTACATTAACTTGTCCCATCGGAATCCAAAAAAATTAAGTTAATTTCTTGAAATATGGTTTGGAATTAATTGTGACTGTTGGTCACACCGTTTTCACAGATGTGTCCTGCCATCTAGTTAAAGTTACATTAAGCATTTGCATACATAAATAAATATTTAATAATCCTAAAATATGTTTCAAGAATTATTGTAAAATGTTTAAAATAGTATGAAATGTTATTACAAATGGTAAAAGTATGTCGTGCAACAGTGGCATAAGAATGTTATATTGATAATCTTAAAACGCCTAATCTAAAGTTAAATCCGGATAAAGTATAGTTTCCTTATTTTAAACTATAGTTTAGGAAACTGTATCCACACCATCAGACACTTATTAAATGAATCACCAGCGTGACCTAACTAACCTAGCAATCGACATCTATTTCATTTGCCTATCAATATCCTATCTAAACTTACCTGTCCAAAACAACCTGTCCACCAACAACCTAAAGGAAATTAAGTTGACAGCTAACCGAGAATTTACTCTACTCAAATTGGTCTATTTCTTAGTAGTTTCTTACAGGATAATAATTGCATGGCAGTAGTACAAATACTTTTGACATAGGGAATCACCTTAGACTGGGAATTTACTCTGGTAACGAAAATATATGGGTCATTAGTGGCTTACCTTTCTGTTATCCCCGATGATGGATTATCCATTGTAATTAAGCTGAAACTCACTGAATAAACACTAACATTTCCGAATGAAGGTAAAAAAATATAAGTTATGACTTCACTCAGTAGTTAACTTCTTACACACCTACATATCACTTTTCATACTATTAATAGCAATGGACAGTATATGATACACGGAGTTTAACATCGCAAGTAAATAAACATAGAATTGTAACTAGTATTTAATAACAAGCACATTATAAAAACAATTAAAAAGTCGAAAATACAACCAACAAGTGTCAGCCATCTTGAGCACTGTGGTCTCACCCGCAATAAATTTCTTATCCGTAAACTCAACAAAAATTAGTACGCGACATTACTTCAAAATTCGTCTACCTTGTAAAGTCTGTCATAAGGAAAGTTACACTGTAACACATAATACGATATATTAATTGTCAAACTATTATTTAATTCGATTGTATAGACTTTTAACTACTCAAGTTTTGACATTTCACGTTCTTGTGGGAGCGGAAGGTTACATCATAGATTAAGATAGACCGGAAACTCCCATAATCCATTTCTAAACATGCTTGATTGCCATCTATTAACGAAGAAAGTACATTATATCTAGCAGTATTAGTCGGTTTCGGTAGCTTAGCCTCATAAATAGGGTGTTGTATCTTCAGTGAAAGAGGCACGCCGCGCCGTAGCCGTTGGTTAAGACGGAAAGTCGGGGGTTCGAGTCCGAATAGGGTCTTATTTTTAAAGTACTTTAAACCTTTTAGCAGCATCATGGCCCTGTTTCATCTCAGCCTCTAAAGGAAATGAGTACCAGACATATGTTCTGGCAAATGCGGCCGTCATGCATGGCTAATATCTCATGCCGATTGTCTAGATAGCTGGGAGCCTTAACCTTCCACTACCCCAAGGACTTCATTTACCTTCTGGTGGAATGAAATTTGTTACATAAGTCTCGTAGACTGCGAATAAGCAGGACATACACACACAAATAGGGAATGAGAAAGGTTCTTGGGAAACTTCTTGTAGGAAAGTCAGATGGAAATTCCCCATTAGGCCAATAATGAGGTGGGAAAATGACATTAACTATGATTTGAGGGAGGTAAAATAGGGAATGACTGGAATACTCAGCTCAGGATAGCGATTTAAGAAAAGTTTATGTCTATGCGTTTATGAACCTGCGGGTTCGATAGTGTCGGTGAGTTAGTTTTATATAGTTATTAATTAATGGGGAGCGTAAACAGGCCAAAAATGTTACACGTTTATTAAAGGTTTAACAATTTTAATAATTCTGTTTTCCCAATCGAAAGATAAAATATTCTTCCTACACTTTTTTCGGTCTAGCCAGTTCTTGAATCCCAGATCCTCTCTGCAAGACCTTCTTGATTTTATCTGTGTATGTAGGTTATTGTTTGTTTCTATTCCATCTTCCTATTGGTTTCTAAATTAGATTTATTTTAATTTGATTCGTCTTATTTTTATAACAATCCGTCCACACTATCTCAGTTTGTATTTCTTATTTTACTTGAACTCTATTTTTTTTATCGTGTCCTTTTTTTTAAAATTCTGACTGAGCGCGAGCGTGTATTGTTATTAACAACAACAATAATAATAATAATAATAATAATAATTATTATTATTATTATTATTATTATTATTATTATTATTATTATTATTATTATTATTATTATTATTATTATTATTATTATTATTATTATTATTATTATTATTATTATTATTATTATTAGGCCTATATCAGCCAAACAAATGTAGGCCCTATATGATGAAAGAGAATAAAGAAAATGTATAGGCCTATAGTAGCGTAAATATAGTAGGCCTACATCATTTGAAATGCATGTAAATCATGAAATCGTTTCTTATATCTCACATTAATTTATCTTAAAACGAAAAATAAAATTGTAGTTCATTCCAGCTTGTTTTTAACAATGACGAAAGATTGAAAAAGTAGTCATACTTATGCAGTTGTGCTTCTAAATATTTACCAATTTTTATTTATTAAATTATAAAATTGCGTTTCGTGTTTTACAGGAAATAATGCATTATACTGGATTATCTTAAAACTCCATTGAGCTTACTGACTCGTAAGTTCTAAATGTTGCCCTATAATTAAAATTTTGCCTATACTATCAATAGTCAGAAACTATTAATAAAATTGTATTTTAGGCATATTTTTAAATAGTCTACACGATTTTTAGAGTTAAAATCCAGCGGCCAACTATTTTTTTATTATTTTATTATCAACTCACCTTTACAAACTCTGGAAGTACAGGGTATTCCAAAATGATGGACGGAGTTTCAAAGTTATTTAATTTCCCTTACATGATATATATAAGAACAAAAGTTACTTGGGATTAAAGAGAAACTCTTCGGGTTTTCATAACATACTTTATAAGTGTTCGATGTGAGCATATTTTGTCACAAGGCACACCTCTAGCCGATAGTCGAATTCCTCCCAAAACCTTGGTCAGTATATTTGGAGTGATGGATTCAACAGTCCTTCTCAAGTCTGGAAGGTCGACCGGAAGTGGTGGTACGTACACATGATCCTTCGCATACTCCCCACAGGAAGAAATCACAAGGTATGAGATCGGGAGACCGTGGAGAGTATGGGAATGAATCATGTCATCCGGACCGACACGTCATTGGTGTTCGTGGACGTCCTGGACTTTTCCTTTTACAGATCCATCTAGTTGTTTCTAACTGTTTATAACATCGACGGATAATTTTATCTGTCGTAGGATCAATTCCAATTTGCCATCGGAAAGCTCGCTGAACTGCAACAATGGAACCAGACGTCGCAAATTGCAACACACAGACTTCTGTATAGGATTCGTCATTTTCACAAATTTAACGCTGGCGACGTAATAATGACAAGAAACAAATTACTGTATACAGAATATGAAACCTTCACAGTTTTTCTTTCATTACAGTAAATAATCACGCATCCAATTTCAATTGTAAAGCTATACTAACTACTTAAAACCCCGTCCATCATTTGGAACATGGTGTATATATTAAGAAATTTTTTAATATTCTGTATAATGAAGGCAACAGTAATAGCAACCTCTAATCTGCAGCAAATTTCTCTCTTTAAAACCTATACCGAGAAGTTTGCGTCAGCTTCTGGAACTCGTCGGGAAGTCCCGGATTTAAATCCCGGTGCCGACCAACTTGCATGAGCTTTTCATCATAATCATCACGAATTTAGGCCATTTGTTGGCCTATTTCGGTCTCAATAGAAACACCATCCAAAAGTCTTTTGAGTGGACGTCCTGGTCTTTTTTCTCCCTGTCGATAAAAAAATCATGAAATATAAGTTATAAATAAAAATATGATGAAATTAAATTTATAGACGCCACATGATGCATAATTAAACGCATCTAAAAAAAACCGTATGCAATAATAAGCAATAAGTTACATGTTCTGCGCTCAACCAATATTCAAATCAAAATTTGATGCGACGGCCCCAAAGAGCCTAGGCCGAATTAACTGCTGTCAATATGAAATTTCAGTACAAATAATCGCATTGTTTTTCGACACGCTATTCCTCGATTTCATTTTTAGTTTTATATCTTCTTATTCGCATTCCACTACTTTTCATATCAAATGCCGTAAGTTCTTCATTGACTTCAGGAGGTTTGAGTGAATCCCGATTCAGACTTTATACCAAAGCATATTTTTTATGGTACAGCATTCCAGTAAGACACGCTTAACTGTGACACTTCAAAGATTCAATCACGATTGATAGTTAACATACCAAAAAGAAATCAACAAAATAATTAACTTGTAATTTTAAAAAAATATCAATATAAAAAATCAGAAATATTTTTAAAAATTGATATCAGATATTTGTTTTTGTTTTTATATTTGCATAACTGGATAATAATTATATTATAAGCTTTATATTAATGGGTTTACATATTAAGGTTAGGACACATGCCATGCTGCATGTATAACTGAATATTATCTTGGATCATATACTTCCTGTTAATAACAATTAACTCACAATTTGTCCGGAAATATAAACAATGAAGACGAAGTTTCATAAAACCTACAGATGATTATTAGTTTCATTTCTATGTTCTCAACATGACTCGTACGGTGGTTTGTTTAAGTTTTCTATTTCTGTTTGTGATTGCTCATGAAAGTGAATTTATTGTCAACACGAAACAAGGGCCCATCAGAGGTATTACCATTTCATCTATTGAAGATCGTGAATATTATGCTTTTTTGGGAATACCTTATGCTAAGCCTCCGGTAGGAAAACTCAGATTTAAGGTAAAATATATTCTAAAACTAGTTTTATGTGTAATCCTGCAGATTGAATTTGTAATTGTTGTACAAAAAGCTGTTTTGAAAGGTTGTTTTACAACATCTGAGGAATGATGGAGGATATAGATAACATTATAATATGGATTAGCAACTTTATTTTTGGTCCAATGTATTACCCACCTTTACTTTATGGGATGAATGCGATGAATGAAATCTACTCTAGTGAAACATAGTCTGTTATTGTGTTCTTGGTTCGACACACATCAAGTAATCACACAAATGAGTCATACTCCAGTTTATTTGGACCGGGCTCAAGTCTTCGAGGAGGGGCTATAACCCTTAATTTGGCCACATTTTGCTCTAAGTTTACACACAGGTTCAGAGTCATGAAATAGTACATAAATGCCCCATTATATCACCTCAACCACTTATTTTAAACTCCTGCGATGTACTAAACCAGACTATCATATATATACATATAATATAATAATAATTTAATTGTATATATTTAATTTATCTAAATCTAATATATATATAATAAGTCTATATATTCCTAATAATATATAAATGATTATATAATAAAATATATTTAAATTTAAGTGGTTTATATTTCATGACTCTGAACCTGTGTGTAAACTTAGAGAAAAATGTGGCCAAATTAAGGGTTATAGCCCCTCCTCGAGGACTTGAGCCCGGTCCAAATAAACTGGAGTATGACTCATTTGTGTGATTACTTGATGTGTGTCGAACCAAGAACACATATTGATAATTATATAATAAGATTTATATAAATTATATATGAAATTATGTGAAAGGTGACTTGGAATGAATGAATGGAGATGATATTACATGATGGGGAGGGATGCAGAGTGGGGAGTTGTTGGTAGAATGAAATAAAATAAAGTTAAAATGTACCTTCTTAGGTCAGAGCCGTCGTCCTCAACTTATAAAATATATAGGCTATGCTTATTTGTCTGAAGGCCTTTCACAATCTCAATTCCATCTTCAGCAGGTCTTTGTTCGCTACATTACTTGATGTTCTCGGTGCTGATCCTAATGTAGTGTTATCGTGACTAATAACACAATGAATTTTATTAGCATTGGTAGGATGAAATTTGGTAATGATACTTTTTATTCGCCTACGCCATTTTGCGATCAATTCCCAATAAATTTTCTTTTTTTATTCGTGGCTAGAGATCAACTTATGTCTCTTCCTAGAATAATAAAAGATCCTAGATTGTGAAGTTTATGTCCATTTGTTATTTAAACAGATGTTGATATAAAATAGGGTCTCCCCTTCCTGCAGGGTCAAAAAAAAGATGTGTTTAGATTCCGGTCTGTCAATAATAAATAGAAATATTGATAAAATGCCCTACCACCCTTACTTTTCCATTAACGATAATTTGGATTTATGCAAAAAATCTGCTCGATTACCATTTTCGCTTTGATTTTTTTTAATTGCAGTCATCTTTTTAATTTTTTGTGTAGTCGGGAAAACTCTGGGAAAACCCCGAATAATTCCGGTGTAGCCCGCCACTAATATCCATCCGGAACCGCCAGAATTTGAACCTGGGAGTCGGAGCAAACCGCGCGCGCTGGCCACGCATCTACCTAAACGGCTATAGAGGAGATAAAAGGAAGGACAATTTTTTACTAAAATTATATTTTACCGTTAAACTAACCGGAAAAATAGGTAGTACAAGATTTTCAATATAGAGGCAAATCATACATACAATGAATTTCACACTAAGATAAACCAAAGAAAAATACTTATAATAGTAGTTAGAGCTAATCCAAAGAACCCAATGGTTCATTGTTGTGATGTAGACGTAACGTAATTACCTCAGACACAGAGAGTCCAGGTTCTTCTCCAATCGGGAGAAGTTTCCTGGATGAGGTTTTGTTAGGGAATTTTCTTCTTCTGTAAGGCAAATGTCAGCAATTTTTAAGTTCCAATAGACCCTGAACTTCATTCAGCCATTATAATCATTCATATCATATTCGCCTTTTAAATAAAACATAACTAACTTATGCCATAAGAACGCGTACTACTATATTTGTTACACTAAAAAATCCTGAGATGAGATATGACTTTGATGTTTAAGCGTCTAAAACTAAGTTAAAAAAAAACAGTCCAAATATTCTCTTTATGTCTTTCTATTTTTCATTTTCAATCAGCAGTAAAGAGCAATTCAGAATGTCTACCTTTCAAAACATATACAGTTTCTTCCTGATATAGATTTTTTTAGGATAATGTCAAGATTTAATTTCAAAGGCTCCTGAGCCGCCAAGTCCATGGGATGGAACATACGATGCTACAGAAGAAAGGAATGAATGTCCACAAAACAATATGTTGACTCATAAAGTGTCTGGTGATGAAGATTGTCTCTACTTAAACGTATATACTAATGAGGTAAGTATTATTATTAACTCTTTATTTAAAGTCAGAACAAAATTAACTACCAAAGAACCTTAATACTGAAATAAGAGACCTCTGTGCAAAAATTATCGTCTAATTCACGGTCATATTTAAATTGCGACGGCTAACGACTTCTATTGATAAAGAGCGTCATAAAATAAAATAAAAATAAAATAAAATAATTAAAAAGGTCTCTGAGGCAAACATTGTCGGCCCTTCCAAGCCCAAATTTGAATTGAGACACAACTACTTGAGTTGTTAAAGAGCATCATAAAATAAAATTACTACCAACCTACCCAGCTATCTTAGCCATCTGGGGAAAATAAACATAATGCAGCAAATACAGAACATTCTGTGCAATACTATTTGAGATGCAGAGTTTGTGAGAGCATATCATTGTATTTAGGCTACTCCTTGGCTTATCAGATGGTTGGTGATCTCACATCCACATGTGTTATTCACAGAGGCGAACGATCATTCAGCTAGTATGGGGATGACATGTGGTCAGCATGTCGGGTCCTCCAGCCGTTTTATCTGGCTTTCTTAACCTGGAGGCCGCTATTTATTGTAGCAACCCAAATTCCTCACGATTCTGGGTGGTACTGAGGGGACTGCATATTCAAAATATGTGTATTTTAATTAAATAAACTAACTCACTGGCACTATCGAACCAATAGGTCCATGGCTGCGCGGACATAAGCTCTCCATACATCTATATTCTGAGCTAATGTTTTCCAATCAATCCCTGTATAATCTACTTTTCTCAAATCATAGTTAATGTTATTCTCCCACCTCATTCTTGGTATACCAACTGGGCGTTTTCCCTCTGGTTTTCCTACAAGAAGTTTCCATGCATCAATTTCATCCCGCATACGTGCCATATGTCCTGCCCATCGCAGTCTACGAGACTTAACTGTTCTTATTATATCTGGCTTCCTATAAAGAACATGTAGGTTATTGTTATGTAGTCTTCTCCATTCACCTGTCTGTTCATCCCTCTTTGGTCCAAAAATTTTCCTAAGAACTTTATTCTCAAATACTCATAATCTCCTTTCCTCCCTTAAAGTAAGAGTTGTTTCGCATCCATATAATATAACTGGTAGAGGAGACGTCCAGGTGTATTTATGAATATCCTTGTGCTGGGATGTTGTGCTCTTAACAATGAGATTCTTTGATTTGGCAAAGGTGACTAATCCAACCCCATTGTCGTTACTATCTTCATGAAGACTGAATTTGCCTATTGTTAGTCTGAATATATCTTCCGCCCCACTCTTGCATTAAAATCTCCTAAGACAATATTTTTTTATATGATATCGTGAAACGCTATCAAATACGCGTTATACTCCGTAATTCTTCATAGAACTCATCCTAGATTTTGTCATCTCTATCTTCTGTGGGAGCATGTACATTTACGATTACAAAATAATTTCGTTTATCCTTTTAGAATTATGTATGATAGCCCATCACTGACAAACTTAATATCTCGGATAGCTGACAGGATCCTCCTTCGGATTAAAAAAACACATTTCAAATTCAGGTATTTCTGGCACCCTCGTAGTATAATACAAAGCCTCTTGATTCATGACTACCTTCTCCTGGCCATCTAACATCCTGTAAAGCGACTATATCCGAGGGTGATTTCTCTAATCCCCGTGTTAATACATCTAGCGCCCCGCTATTATATAAAGTCTTAACATTCCATGTTCCTATGAACATGTCCCTGTGTTTGAGTCTTGCCACGGATTCCCTGAAGTAGTCCCCTTCCGGAGAACTAGTAGGCCTATGTTGTAGCGAAATGAAATGCATTCCTAACGTTTTTACATAACTGTAAATCAGGCATTCGCGGTAAATATTAATTTCTTGTGGAAATAATGTGATAAATTTCCGACCTTACACATTAATATAACAAGGGGCATTATAGGGTTAATTTAATTTAATAATAATAATAATAATAATAATGTATTATTATTATATTATTATTATTATTTATTATTATTATTATTATTATTATTATTATTATTATTATTATTATGACAATGCCACAGAGATGAAGGAAATAATAATAGACCTAACCTCGAAACCCGCCATTATGGAAAAGTTTTAGCGAACCCCTTGAAATATTTTGGAACCCCTTAGGGGTTCGCGAACCACAGATTGGGAAACGATGCTGTAGGTGAATCGAACAGCTGAATTAATAGGATAGAGGGAGGTAATCAGTATAATTACACAAAACATTATATACTCAGTTCTCTCTACAAGTCCTAGGCGTTTGTAAGAATTCTGATTTTTCTAAAATCTTTAGGGGTTCTAGGTTTATATAATGGAGATTTCTAACATCTCATAAAAAGCGCTCTGACTTTGACATAAGACTTTTAGAACGGCTCTAATACCCATACTAAGGTCCTGAATTAAATCCGGGCAGAGGAGGAGTGGAGTTTCTTCTTCATTTATTCGTGTCAAACATTATTCCGAGGTTCTTTCAGCCTCTTATGAAATGAGTATCGGTACTAGGAAATTTTCCTAGTGTAAATTCTATCAGAGCGTGGGAAGTAGCTATCTTACCTCATTTTAATACCGTTGGCTAAGAAGTTGGACCCTTACGCCTACATGATCTGTTGAAGGACACATGTATTTCTTTAAAAAATCGTCTGAGTGATAAAAATAAATATATTTTTTTCTTTTCATTCTTAAAATTTAATAATTGGAACAAAAATGTACAATTTTCTGCTCTATAATTTATTGCTAATCAATACAAATTTTAATTTTAAAGGTATAATTTATGAATGAAAGTTAGCAAGAATGCAGCCAGTTTAAAAGCTGTTTGTTAACAGGACATATAATTTTCATAAGTAGGCTCTCTGTTTCATTTCTCCAGTTACCACCTACTGAATTAAAAGCTGTTATGGTCTGGATTCACGGCGGATGTTTCAAGAGTGGTTCTGGAAGTGCAATGTTTTATGCCCCAGATCATCTTCTTACTGAAGATGTTGTTGTGGTCGCCATTAATTATCGTTTGGGATTACTAGGTACGTTATACCATTGTTATTTATAAAAAATATGTCTGGGAGACTTTGATCACCTTTATTGCACGAAACAAAAGTAACGATTTCTCTAAGGTATTATCCGACACAGCGGATCGTTAACCTCTTCGTTTGTGGATGTCATGTCATCCCGCGTACATTCGCTCCACGTCAGTCTGTGGCGTAGCGACGATCATGAATGTAGGCGTGGAACTGTTATTACTCTAAGAAGTAAGCTGGGTAGGTGCTTCATTTGCTATTCGTTCCTGACTATACATGGTTAGTATCTAAGTCCATGCGACGCAGCAACAGTGCTGCTATTTCTGGAGGTAAACGTTGCACTGTGTCGTATAATATAGAGTTTTTTTGTAGTGCACGCCGTAGCGTAGTGGTTAAGGCACTGCGCTACAAGCCGGAAGGTCGAGGGTTCAAGTCCCGTTGGGGTCAGGATTTTTAAATTGACCCAAACCTTCTGGCGGCGCTATGGCCCTGGGGCGACTCATCCTCTAACGGAAATGAGTACCAGACGCTTGTTCTGGGGGTAAAGGCGGCCGTCACGCAGGGCTGACAACCCGGCTGACATAAAGTGCCGATTGTCTAGAAAAAGTGGGAGCCTTAACCTCCTACTACCCCAAGGGCGTCCTGAGGCATGTAGTGGGATCACTTTACTTTACTTTATTGTGTGAATTTTCCTACATAATTTGAAATAATTATTATTGATTAAGACCGACCCCAAAAGAGGGTTAGGCGAATAATCCAATTTTATATCTATATTTAATTAAATATATTTTATAGTAAAAATAATAATAAGTAATACAATACTTTTTAATATTAACAAATTCATACATGATAACAAATTAATTATCGCAATTAATTAATTCTAACAAATAATTAATCCCAACCTAGCTGGTTGGGGAGACGAATATAATTTATTATTAATAAATAAGTTGAGTCTGTTGTCATCTTACCTCATATCAGTTGTTTCTTTTAAGACATGTTTCAGAACATCTCTGCTCTATCTTCAGCTTGTATTGACTGATGAACTTTAAGTTGTCGACCGTGGATGTTGACTCGTTCCCTCTCTTTCTATTATTTATTAAGAAGGACCTCATAATGTTACTTCCTATTGTATTTTCATAATAATTTACTATTGCTATTATTAGTATTAATATTCTACCTTAATGAATATACCTCATAGTGAGAATTCCTAAAATAAGTTATTATTATTATTGTTATTATTTGTATTATTATAGTTATTATTTGTATTATTATTATTATTATTATTATTATTATTATTATTATTATTATTATTATTATTATTATTATTATTATTATTATTATTATTATTACAGTTATTCATTTTCGCCAGTCTGTTACTGGACGTTATGTACTTTTTTGTATACATTTGATGCTGTCTTTATTTTTTGAGGATAAATTAGATTGCAATTTACATGTAGACCTATATGAAAATAAATCGCTTATTTAATTTTTTCAGGGTTCTTAAGTTTACCTGAAGCAGAATTCCTGGAAATAATGGTCTGAAGGACCAAACAATGTCTCTGATATGGGTGCAAAATAACATAGAAAAGTTCGGCGGAGACCCGAATAAAGTGACGATCTTTGGAGAGAGCGCAGGTGGCGCTAGTGTGCACTACCATTTATTATCTCCCATGTCTAAAGGTAATATATCAAGTCGTATACTTCACATACTTACACTCTTGAATATTTTGTTAAATTCCAATCTGTTATATACTTTGAAACAATTGAAGTGAGGTGACAGAACAATTGTGAAGTGAAAATAAAGTTCGTTGTAATACGAAGGTATAATCAAATTTCCACTCGAAAAATTCTGTCCTATTCATCAATTAATCATTTAGGATGAATAATTGCAGCAATAATTATAGGTGAAAATATATGGCTTTACTTTACTATCTATTCACTTTTAACATTTATTTTAATAGTTGGCTTTATGAGTATGCCCCATTACATAGCGTAATACTAAATACTATTTTTAATTTACATCTAATTCGTTGAGATTATGTTTCTTATATACATGTTCTTAAATGTTTTGACCTAATATGATATTCTGTGCCTATTTTGTAACATAATAGGCCCTATATATAATATATACAATGATTGATTAGTGTGATACAGTTTGTCTATAACGTGCCAAAGTCTATGTTTTTATTAAATTTAAAAAAATGCTGTAGGTGTCTTGAGAGTAGTTGATCCACATATACTGGTCCATTGTGCGTTTTCCAGTTCAATTGCCAGTTTCATCTCGTCCCTTTGCTTTTGTAGTTTTGGACACCTGTACCGTAGATGCTGTACCGATTGTTCCACTTGTAGACAGATACAAGTGCATCATCTATTGCATCAATCCTGTAGAGATGTGCCTTCGTTTTGCTGTGTCCACTTATAATTACTCTTGTTGCTGGGTTAATAGAGATGTTTAATTTCATTTATTGGATGACAGAAGGAAGGAATCGCTTGCATTGGGAGCCTTTGGTTGTGTTGTCCCACTATTGTTGTCATTGTTTGAAGTCATTTTTCTTGACAGCACTCACAATTGTTGTTTTGGGTTGCTTGGTATAGGACTTTTAACATTATCAATCTTGTTTAACCATACATCCTCTTCAAGTATCTTTCAAGAGTCGAGAAGGTACCGGTATATTCATCTTATGGAAATTCCATGTGTTCCTTTAAATAAAATAAAGATGATTTTTTTTTGTAAGCCCATGTTTTCCCTTTACAGAGATTTAGGGCGCTCTCCCCCTACAGGGAAGTATTTGAACCATTCTAATTTAGTTACACTTGTTTTCGTATAGATGTCATTTTGAGTGGTCCGTGGTCAGCGTTCCGCCTCATACTGACATCTACGAAACCAAGGTAGTACTAGGACGGGAAAATTCGGTAAATTTTGCTTAGAGGCCTTTCATTCAGGCTTAAGGATTTTTTACGAACCTGAAAATCTTCAGACTCGGGACCCACGGCTTAAAGTCCCTCCCGGAGGACTTGCTCCTTGGATTTTTCCGTCCTAAAAATCCATCGACCACGGCCGGGTTTGAACCCGCGACCCTCGGGACCAGAGGCAAGGAGCATAACCACTAGCCCACCGATGATACTTCTTTTTAATAATTATTAATAAAATGTAGATATACATATGTTCTCATTCCACCCATTGCACTTTTAACGTGCTTCGGGTTCCGCGCTCGGCGGATAGATGACGCTAATGCTGTCTATTTTCAATTTGCGCACCATTTTGGCAGACCACTTTACATAGATGATGTATTCTTGTATTGTGTATAGAGAGGAGTGTTAGGTGAGTGCATGGTTATGGTTGTGTAGTGTGTAAAGTGTGTTGTATGAGGGATGATGGTGAAGAGAAGGGAGAAGGTGAAACCCGGTACCAGTATGTAGCCTACTCCTCTCGAAAAGCACCAAGGGGGCCGCCAGGCTTAACGTCCTCATCCGACTGATGAATAGTTATGAACCGTACACACGTGCCTGCTCAACATAATGTAGTCATTATTGTGTTAATAATTACAAAAAATAAGATTTATTTGTGATCCCACTACTGGCCTTAGGAAGTTCCATGGTACCGCCAGAAGGTTTACGGACGTTTAAATATTCTGACCCCCATCGGGACTCAAACTTGCAGCCCTCTGGCTTGTAGCGCATTGCCTTAACCAACTAAGCTACGACATGCCCCCAAAATACAGACCTAAATTATATAATTTACATAATAGGTTTTATATATGCTATTCATTTAAGCCCTATAATAAAATTTGCCCAACATTTGTTCAGTAAAT
>JASPKZ010004401.1:0-29625 GCA_030220185.1 Diploptera punctata | reverse complement strand
GTAGCTTCTTCAGTGCCCGATTCTACCGAGGATCTCCTCTGCCCAGTATGTGACCAACCAGTTGTTTACGATAATTCTTTCGTATCTCCAGGTCTCTCATATGCCCAGAACCTCACTGCCATCAACAAAACCAGAAACAGCCTTATACAAATGTTTTCCTGTACTTTTATGAAACTGGGTAAGGTTTCATTACTTTATGTTAATTATTCACTAAGTTTTATTAGAGGTATTCAAATTTTTGCTTCCTATTCCATAACATCTTTTAATGTTAATTTATTGCTTGGTGATATGTCAGATCATCCCTCTTATAAAATGTTTGTTTCCCCAAACATAATATAATAGTTCAATTCTATGAATTGTCTTTTAAATTATTACTTGGCAACTTACATTTTTTTTCATATGTGGTCAACTGTCCTGTATGCGGCTTTTTAGTCTATCAACCTAGAAAGTGCTATTACAATGCAGCCAACAATGACGTTATAAATTTAACTTGGCCGGATTTTTATGACTTAAAACCACCAGACTTATGCACAAAAAATCATTTATATCGATATTTTTTTCACAAAATAGGCCAACTGCAATATAAAAAAATATGACCTATACAGCTAATCATATTATCTATACTTCAGTTTTAGTAAAATCATTAGTAAATTCAGTGATGATAATATTTAAGAATAAAATGCAAATGAGGAAAGCAACTGAAGTATGTATTCAGTTAGTTTTTGTAGATACGATAATCATTTGTTGATGAGTGTATTTGACATTGTCCAATGTCCCAATATCCAATATTTGTCGGATCCACCATCCAATCTCCTGGTTGTAGGATGTTTCTCCTTCATGTATAAATATCATGCCCAATTCCCTACTCCAGAGCTTTAGGTCTTCCTCTGCCATCCTCATTCTCCCTCGGTTTTTGTATAAAAGGCGTTATATATCTATTTAGAAATAGATTCAATCTCTAACCAAAAAAAATAATATCTATACAAACATAAATGTTAGCCCACTATATACAATAAACACACTTAATTACTAATTAAACTAGAGAATGCAACTTCTCAAATGTCTTCCATCTCGTTCTTGGAAAGGGTCCTGCCGATCAATTTTTGCATAAATATGAATCAAAACTCCAAATTAGGAATTAAATTTAAGTTAGTGCTATTTATTTTGGTTAGGGCTTTTAATGTTTACGACTTCACATATATGCGATATGGTACACAGATGTGGGTGTTTCTCCTGTGGGGAAAGCGTGTCCAAAATTCTGTATATGTTGGCTGTCCTGTGATTCCTACTGTAACCGCCAGTGATGTATGTGGTGTATGGGAAAAATTTTGGAATGCTGTTCAAAAATTAATAGTCCTGTTATTCATATTATCTAGGGTAAGTGATAAATCCAAACAATTATAAGAAACTTTTTTAGTATGTGTTCAATCCCAGAGAAATATTACTTTTCAACAATTTTTTTTATTATATACATGGCATGTATCAAAAAACATAGTTGAATAATTATGCCGGAACTGTGCAAGAAAAAAGATTGGTACGTTACTTCTTTAAAACATGAAATAAAAAAGTGTTCTACATAATAAATAATAGAAAAGTAAAATAGCCAGTTCAAATTAATCAAATATAAGTCTAATTTCCTATAATATAACATGCCAGGAAAACTTACCATGTGACTATAAATACAGAATTTTTAGGACCAGTATCGTGTTGCGATGACTCTGAAGCCAAAGTTTTCGACCACAAAACCTGTCACTAAGGGTTCAAACCCCTTAGAGTTTTTCAGATAAGTATTTTAAAAACAGTATTAAAAATTGTAAAATATTTGAGGGGGACATTTTATTTAATAAAAAAAACATCTAAATATATTTAATAAGTTTTTCAATGTTACAAAGATAATGTGTAGATAACAAGTAGAAATTTAATGATATAATCTGTTGAACCTTCGTTTGCAGAGATTGGGCATGTGAGGTTCGGAATCTCAGTTCTTGGGTACATTTGTAACTAATTCTCTCTCTCCATTTTTTTGAAAGTGTACATCTAAATAAAATATAAAAAGTATTTGAACATGCAATAAATTCCAAATGGTAACAGAAGATTGTGACAGCATTGATGTGACTGACAAATTTTGAGGGCACAACAGGCAATTGATAGCCTAAATCTTTGAATGCTAATGATGATATATATATAAACAACACACACATGTGTGTATTTTCTCCCCTCTCCTTCCTTTAAATCCAATGCAGTGCTTGTTTGTATAAAATAAATTTTTTCGAGCTTTGGTCTCGGTTCTTGTTAAAGTTGGCCTAATTGAAAAAAAAAAAACTGCATACCATCTCTGTGTGTTAATTCTTCATAATTACGTACTGAAATACCTTTATTAGTGAACTATCTGTTAGCTATGTATATATGTCTATAATAAATAAATATTAAATTATATCTCTCCTTGTTTTTATTTGGACCTTTCCTTGACAATCCGATATCATGTTTTTGTTTATTTAAGAAAATGTTATTTCTAAAAAAATGTTGAAGAATTAATTGGTATGAATACTTTAAATACAAGGATTGAAAATATTCTTCCAGTTTCCTAAGATTTTATTTCAAGAGAAAAATGTACACCTGAATTTGTTTGGAATACATTCAGAATTGCATTGGCTAAATAAAATAGTCTTGGAAATTGAAAAGAATTTTACGAATTAATATATTTAGGAAGTACACACGATTTAACAAAAAATTAAATGAATCAGATTTTACACCTCGCCTCATATTTTTGTAAAAGTCTCGACCGTTTGGAAGGTGAGATTGCTTTGCAATTGGTCCTGATTTTACAAAAATATAAGGTGAGATGTAAAATCTGATTCATTATTATTTTATGAATTATTTGAGGTGGTATTGTTAACACCTTAAATGGCGAGCGAGCAACCGAGATCAACACTAACTAATTACACTTATGTCGATAGATGGCGCAAATTGCTCTGTCGATAATACAGTAAGCTGTAATCGATTAGTTTTTTCTGCCAACGCTGAGGTCTCTGTAGTCTAGGCATCAAGAATAACATTGCCGCTGGTCATCTCTATAGTGGGTTATCTCTGGTAAGGGCAGGTGATTTATTTCATTCATGGCTCTTAGAGCCGCTGCTGCTCTTTCTCTGACGTGTATCTTGAAGGTGGTGCCAAAGGTCTGAAAGATAATGCTGAAATATTTATAATGTCAGTCTCCGGTCTTCCACTCTACCTGCTTCCCAATTTTTTTTTCCCAAATGTCCCAGGTTTGTCTTTCGACATTCCTGGTTTCTCTCCTGGCATGGCGTACTTGTAACCCACTTCTGAGGTTGGGGCGCCTGGAAGGCGGGATTACGTTGCCCCGATGATATGATGGGTGATGAGATGATGATAATGGTGCGCAAGGAGAGTCTCCAATTCTAAGCTTTAATCTAAGATGAATATGAATGATGATGATTGCGATGCCATATGATTTCGGGGACCGTTTTGGGCCTTAAAGTTTTCCTTTTGTCTTACAGGTGAGGAAAAACCCCGATAAAAACCTCACCCAGAAAAACTGTCCCGACCGGGGATCGAAACCATGCCCGCTGCGTGACAAGCAGCACGCTACCCCGAGACCACAGCGTGGACTCTTCCCTAAATATTAAATTCACAAAAATATGCTTGGAAGATACGGAATAAAGTGTGACTAGATAAAACACTACTTCTGGCTTCTACATGAAGAATTAATTTGCATAGGGGAGATGTTTCCACTTGGAAAGTGTTGTTACCAGAAGCTACCTACCACCACTCTTGTTTAAATCATGTATATTAATATGAGAAGGAAAAAATGTGTTCCCCTTTTTTAAGCACATTGCACACACGGAGGACTGTGATATGTGGCATTAAAGTTCATACAGGGAAGGAGTGGCAGAAAAATAAAATTTTGAAAAAGTTGATTCTGCCGTTTTTAACTGCAAGCAAATGTTTATTGGAAAGTCTACATGGTGCAAGAGTTACATTTTTCCAGAGAGCATGTGATGCACAGAGGCCATGTCCAAAAAATTGTCGTTTTTAAAACTGCAAGACACAAAAATCCAAGCACCAAATCTCCCATTTAAACTATAACAGAGTAATATATGTACACTTAGCGACAAAAAAAATAGGCTGATCTTGGTCTCGAGTTCCAACGCGCGCCGAGTAAATTAGTTGCACAGTAGAGCTTCCCTTCTTCCGTTCAAGTGTATTCTTTCAAGCACAATTTAGCCAGCGTAAGCTTGGCTCGCTTTTGATGGCTGACTCGTATGCAGAAGGTCACAGGTTCGGTTCCCGATGAGGTTAATTTTTTTAATTGTTATATTCTTTCTATTTTATTCTGTCTGTCCTTTCAAAAAAACAGCGAACTATTTGGAAGTATTACTATTTTATTATTTAATTTTTTATAAACATATTTAAAATATAATAAATCATCTCCCTGTGCACACAAACCTTTTTAAATTATCTTCTTTCTCCATTCTTCTCTCTATCTTAACATTCCAATTCTAGTGTTTGTATCTCACAAAATCTAATATTGGATTTTTGACTTTCATTTGTTGACTGATGATTGTATTTCTGATTTTTTCCAATTTAGAATGTCTAGTTGAGCGTCTAGAACAATCCATTTCAGTAGACATACGCTTTAAACTCAAATATTTATTCTGCTCCGAATGTTAGCGGTGCTTCGAATTATGGATTTATATAATTTCTAATTTGGTATCCATTCACATGTTCTTATCCTACAAAACGCCGTTTAAACATTGTTATTACTCATCTGCCTTTTGAATTCTGTTTTTTATTTCATTTTCTTGGGTACATTTTGAGTTAATTTTGACCCCCAGTTAATTACAATTCTTCACATCCTTTAATGCTTCCCATTATTATATTATTATTATTATGGATGATGGACAAAAAAATATTATTTTATTGTCTTTCATAATGGGGCGTTTATTATGCTGGACGTGTCATATATAAACTAAATATTTTAATTGAGGGTGAAACATTTTCCTACTCATACACGTAATAAATAAATAAACACAAAATATATAAGCTATATTATCTTTAATACGTAAATTTATATTCATTATTATGAAAATGTGGTACTGCACATACAATTAAATTTATAGCGGTAGCTAAATAGTGTTACAGAGTTTACCAAGGCAGGAATATTACTTAATATAG
The DNA here is from genome assembly GCA_030220185.1 of Diploptera punctata. Taxonomy (NCBI): domain Eukaryota; kingdom Metazoa; phylum Arthropoda; class Insecta; order Blattodea; family Blaberidae; genus Diploptera; species Diploptera punctata. The sequence goes on along the minus strand of JASPKZ010004401.1, from coordinate 24,429 downwards.
TGTAAAGTTGACGTAGATTACGTGGGAGGAATTAAATGTTATAGTACGTATAGGATGTATTTTGCGAAAATACAAAGAAAAAAAACATTGTTGAAGGATTCGAATCCTGGCTTTCATACATATTTCATCTTCTTGTAAGTGGTTTAACGATCTACGCTACTGGAACGTCGGATACTAGTTGTTTAAATATTGGTTGTCTTGTACTTTTGCACTATGAACGAGAGTTTAACTTTATTTAAAATGTAGCAATTTGAGTTATATTGCATTTGTCGAACACTCGTAAATATCTAGAAACATGTCTCCTTCGCTGTTCTTTAATTATTTAAGACGATTAGAAAACGAATACAACGCGTATTTAAAACATTTTAACAGTGCGTTACTTGGTTAATCACAGCTTTAGCTTTTCGAGTATGCGCAGTGGGCCATACCTGGACTCTTGCTTTTTGAAGCGGCTCATTCTTTTGTCGCTAAGTGTACATAGCAGTTAAGTACCTTTTTACACGCTTTATATTAGCTTCAACCTGTGACCTGTGTATCTATGTAACGGAATTATTTCAACGCGATTTTCACCCACTTAAAATCATTGGATCGACTTGAAAACTTTGTATACTTGTAAAGGACCCACAACACATGAATTTCATAAATGTAAAATTGTAGACTTTCACGGTAGGTATTTTCATTCATGTATTTTATGTCTTTCGGGCTAAATGCCCGTGGTCTGGTTTTTAAAAACTCGACGCGTTTCGTCTACTATTGCGGTGGACATCCTCAGAAGATTCTGCGTGTTCTTAAGTTGCACAGAAGTCTTCTTTTTTTTCTTTCTTAATTTTTAGACATAAAATCCCTGCCGTGAAAGTCTACAATTTTACATAAACAACCTCTTACGGGAAGGACTGTATATCTATCTATCCAAGATTTGAAGAATTAATAAAGAAAAAAGGAAGACTTCTATACAACTTAAGAACACGCAGAATCTCCTGAGGATGTCTACCGCAGTAGTTAGACGAAACGTCGAGTTTTAATAAAAACCAGACCAACGGCCATTTAGCCCGAAAGACATAAAATACATGAATTTCATAAAGTTTGCTAAAATCCTGACCAGAAATCAGCAGAAAATCAAAATAAATAAAACAAACCGGTATAATAGGTTGTGGACTTACCAACTTCTACTCAATCGTAGTAAGAGCTCAGTTGATAGAGGGGTGGAACTGTAGTATGGTATATAATTTCAGTAATCCATAGGTCGCTGGTTCAAAATCCGGCTGGGAGGATTTGTTTAAGTAGAGTATTACTTTTAGCTCATATTACAATAGTATCGAATTCAAGGAAATTACAATTTTATCTTATTCTGTAAGATATTAAAACTAAAAAATAAACAATAGTTTAAAAAACTAAACACAACAACCGCTTTATTTAGAAAACCGAAATAAAAAATGAAAAATCATTTTAATTTCCCAACACGCTTGGGATAAAATTAAAGTGGTCAACAGAAAAAAAATCATATCACAACACATCTAGAATAAAACTAGAGATTATCAAAAGTAATGCCACGAGTGATTTCCCAATTAACCTAGAGATATTTGGAAATCAAGAGTGGACATTTGTTAGGAACTATTTAACGAATAAAATTAAGCTCTTTACTAAAAAATAATTATTTGAATATAGTTATCGGTGTTTTAAAAATTTATATAGTTAATGTAAACGGCGATGTTTGAAAACAAAATTAGAAATGTGAGGTTATGTATATTCACTGCAACTCGATCTTATTATTTAGTTGACAAATAGGATCGCATATTGTAAGAAAATGCACTCTACTGGAGAAAATAATGAAACACAATCAAACTATTATATTCAACATTATAGGTTAATCATTTTATTTTGAATAAAACAACTCAGTAAAATCACTGAATCTATTAAATGTATTTGTTGGAGAAAAATAATGATCTAACCTGTTCAGAATATTAAAAAAGGAGGAGGATTTATTTATCACAAAAGCAGAAGCTGATAAAGAGAAATCGATAAAGAGCGAGGTGAAACCGACGACTGTCATTGGTGATAAAACAGAAGTTCATTGAAACGTGATTGGTCATTGACTACCGTTTGCGGACATGAGTTAAATAGTCAACAAAAATATTTTACCATCCAAAGCGTGGGGTGCTTTTTATGGTTTTTTACATTTTCATCTTAGAGACTTTACTTGTGCCAATATATGTTTCATATTAAATATGATAGAGCACCCCACGCGTTTTGATGGTATTTTTTTTTATGATAACTCTAGTTTTATTCTAGATGTGTTGGAAATGATTTTTTTGTTGACCACTTTAATTTTATCCCATCATGTTGGAAATTAAATTATTTTCATGTTTTAGTTCTCGGTTTTCTAATAAAGGCGTGTTGTTTTAGTTTTTTAAACTATTATTTTTCTCCTCAGTTTGTCAACCGATTATTTTTGTTAGCCATTGAGCTTTAGTGTTATCAAAAATAAAATTTGGAAACAATTATGTTCTGCCGTTCTTATGTACAAAGCAGTGTATTTATGGAAAATCTCTCCATGGTGATGAGAAACATGTGTTAATCACAGAGGTATACGATCCATCCTGACAGTGTTAGCGGTGACATCTGATCAGATTGTTGACTCCACCAGCTGTTATAGTTGCATTTCTCAACATGGAAACTGGTATTGTAACCTACCCAAATTCCTCACGATATTGGGTTGCACTCCAACATATACATATTTTGTGAGGTTTAACATTTTCTGATTCAATATGTTTATGGGCAATTAAACATGTTTTTATTACTTTATTGTTATCAATAAACAATTTTGGGAACAGTTTTTCCCCTACCTTCGGCTCAAAACAATTAAGTACATTTTTCTCCTCTGTCTGTCAACCGATTTTATATATGTATATAATACGGTATGGAATGAGATGCACAAAGAAATTAAACATAGGCTCAATTCTGGAAATGCATGCTATTATGCATTACAGAGACTTTTGATGTCCCAACTCCTTTCAAAAAACGTTAAACTGAAAATGTATAAAACTATTATTCTACCAGTTATATTATATGGATGCGAAACATGGACTCTTACTTTAAGGGAGGAAAGGAGATTAAGAGTTTTTGAGAATAAAGTAATTAGGAAAATTTTTGAACCAAAGAGAACATGAACAGACAGGTGAATGGAGAATGACTACATAACAATGAACTACCATGGTCTTTATAGGAATGCCAGATATAATAAGAACAGTTAAGTCTCGTAGACTGGCGATGGGACAGGACATGTTGCGCGTATGGGGAATGAAAGACATGCATGGAAATTTCTTGTCGGGAAGCCAGAGGGAAAACGCCAGTTGGTAGACACAAGAATGAAGTGGGATGAATAACATTAACTATGATTTGAGGGAAGTAGTTTATACAGGGAATGATTGGAAAGCATTAGCTCAGGATAGGGATGTATGGAAAGCTTATGTCCGTGCGGCATGAAACCTACGGGTTCGATAGTGCCAGTGAGTAAGTATATGATATGTATTAAACATGAAGAAAAAACTTTGTAACCCCTTTTTAAGCAGATTGCGCGCACGGAGGAGTGTGATATTTGGCATAAGTAAAGTTCATATAGAGAAGAAGTGCAGAAAAAAAACATTTATATATTAATATGTGTTACAAATAAAGTAAATTAAACAAAATAAAATAAGACGTCTCTAAGGAATTTATGTGTATTACTCATTCATTTTTTACGTTCATACTGAAAGTGCATTGTTGTAAAAAGAAAATTGTTGCAGCAGCGATGTGAATTGACTTACTCTCGCATGTGTATTATTAGTTGTTTAAAAAAGTGAGTACATTTTGTTTAAATTTACATTAAAACCTGTCTAATCTTGGTTTCAGTAAGTTCATGAAATGTTTTCTTATACACCTACTTTCATTATGCCTCGACATAAAACATTGACGGGTTGGAGTGAGGGATGTATAATCCCGTACACATAATAATAGGCTAAGTACAAATGTAAATAGTATAATTAGTGCAAAACTGTCAAATGACGCATTGTTTTTTTAAATATGGCTTAGCCAAGCTATACCACATACTTATTACCGTTTGTATTTTAAAATAAATAGAAAATTAATGCAGAATGACGTATTTGTGACAATCTTATAAAATTAATGAATTATTGTCGAATTCCGACCGCGGGGCAACCACTAGTAATAATAAAACATCCAGTGCAATGTCAAATAAAGTAAAATAATTAAAAACTAAGATTGTTTTAGATTATATAAAGTGAGATAAGAGCTGTTACGTTTATTTATGGGCTAACACTAGTATAAATTATATTCCCAGATATTGGCACTGAATTACGAGCTAAGTTACAGATGTAATGTAAACAAAGGCAGAAGTGACTTCGCGTTTTTTATTGTCGAATAGCAGTTTTTACCTTGAAAATGGTAGTTTGTTCTCTAACACTCCAAATAAAGAAAATAAAACTAATAAAAATGTTATCTACTCTACTATGTCTATATAAGTTATTGGGAAAATCTTAAAATATATAATTACAATTTTAATACCTGACATACAAATACAAAAAAGAAACATAAAATAAGTAGACAAAATTTTAGATGTTCAATGTGGATTTAGAAGAAACATATCTACAACAGATCACAATATTAGTATAAGACAGATTTTAGGAAAGAAATTGGAATGTAATGCCAACTATACGTAGACTTCAAAATACATAAGATTCAATTAAGAGGGAGAAGTTATCCTGCTGGTGTTTGGAATCCCTAAAAAGTTAAACTCATACGAATGGTACAAAGAGTAGGGTGTATGTAGGCAAACACATTTTGGATATGTTTCTATATTCATTTCATACATCTCAAAAGATGGATAAATTATATTTGAAGAGAACAATTATACTCTCAGACTGGGGTGTATAATTTTTCACTTCAAATATAACATTTTGTATATTTCTGAAATTAACAATGGGTTAAATAAAGGATGCGCACTATCTCCGCTACTACTCAATTTTGTAATAGTGTGCCATCGATATTTTTTAGAGGGTGTAGAAGATCTACAAAGTCAGTGGTTATTTAATAATGAGAAGAAATGTTCGCCCTAATGGACATTGTTCGTTAGTCTTTGCTGTAGTCTTCAGCGATTTCGTGTTTCTTGGGTATTTTGGTATATATCGGTCGCACTGTCCGCCACACACGCACTTCTCACTAGGTTCGTGATATTTCTTGATTCTGCACACCTTATGATGAAAGCCGTTGTGTTACAACATGTCTTAGCTCTTGGTTGGCTTTCGTCCAGTTTTTGTCCAGCATAGCTCCTGAGGTGTAGAAATCAGCACCTGTTTTTCTCTCCTGTTGTTTAAAGTTCTTGGTAAGGGCTAGTAGCATGATCTTCTGTGTAGTTTGTTTCCTTTGTGAGTTCATAGATGAGTCGTGAGGGTGCAGTTTTCCCCACTCTCAGTGTTGTTTTTAGGAAGCCGACTTTCACGTTTTCTATCTTCCTAAGGTCGCTGAGAGTCAGTTTTTCCCATATCAGATCTATTCCATAAGTGATAATCGGCGAAATTGTGGTTTCGAATATAATCATAGCTGTCGGCAGGGATAGTCTTGATGCTGTAGATTGCTTTGATGGCAGCTATTGTATTGTCATGTACATGTTGGCTGTAGTCTGTAGGGTCAGTCCTAGATATTACTGTTCTCAGGGGTGTTGTTCCTAACGTCAGATTGTCCTCTATTGTAGCTCTTCCTCCTAAATGTCATCTGGACTGTTTTATCAGTATTTATATGACCTGGGAGGAAGAACTGCTACAACACTAGCCCAGATAATGCGCCTTCTGATTACTGTCTATTTAGAAACCATTGAAAAAATTAAGCTACTGAAGGGAATATCAACGAATTCTTCGCCTCCAAAATCAAAGAGTGGTATCGTCATGAGATAATAAACCTCCCTGAACCGGGTAATCAGCACGAGGTATCTAAAAAATTACGATATACATTTATAATTATTTTCCTTTCACTTATTCAACTAATATATAACACATCCAATTTTCGTCTTTTAGCTCATTTATGTTATGAAGATTAGGATAAGTAGATTCCGGGCAACGACGGGTAATCAGCACGGGTACCTAACAATAATTACGATATAAATTTATAATTGTTTTTCATTTTACTTATTCAACCTAGGCTAAAACATAAAACCACATTAATTTTCATATTTTCAGGTGTAGCAGCGCACGCCGGGTGTTGAATAAAAATAATACGTGGAAGTAAAATATGATAGAATACATGTAAGGTTTTACAACATCTCCGACTCTTGTTGGAAACTTGAGCCAAGGTGAAGGTCAAACTAATCTTAAAACATAGAGATTTATTGATAACATCAATTACAAATATAACACAAATCTACAAACCTTGTGCAGAATTCAAGACAATCCCAGTTCACTGCGTCCGTTCCACACATATCAAAACACGCGTGAGACATTGCTAAAACACTGTACACACGCTTAAGCAACTATTACAATTATTACAAACTTTGTTTATTAAGTTTTGCAGACGGCACGCACTGGTTTTATACAACATACGCCATCTGTGTTGCACATGAACAAAACACAAAAGCCACGCGGAGAAGCTTGTGTAGCGTTTAGAAAAGACAAGCGATCCCTTCATAATAGATACAACGATAACAACACATTATAAAATAATTATATAACACACTTTTTTTAAATCTCACATATGAGTGTCTGTGAGTCGGACTCAAAAACTACTTCACCGATTTTAATGGAGTTTTTATCATCATTTAGAGAATAGTTTAGGATTAAGGCGCACCACAATCATCACCCATCATTTACTCGTGGAATTTAACCAGTCGCTCTATTTGGGCTTTTCAAAAATCTTATTCTTGCTGGTAATTATAAAAACAGTTTTCATAGTCTGCACAGAAACAATAGGAATTTATGAAGCTGTAGTTAATAGCGGCTGGCCTCCACAGTCTGACTACATGTCACACACATCTCTCTACATCAGTAAACTGACACAAACAGCCTGTTACAACCATGCAGTTTAACTTAGTTACATAACACAATGTAATCTACGTGGATGTAAACCACAATGTATTTGATTTAAAAGTTACATTTGATATAGTCACAAATAAGAATGACTTTAAAATATACAGCGTGTATACTGTATCATGTGATATCATATTAATACTTTTACTTACTCACTGGCACTATCGAAAACGTAAGTTCATGGTCGCACGGACATAAGCTCTCCATACATCCTTATCCTGAGCTGATGCTTTCCAATCATTCTCTTATAATCTACTTCCCTCAAGTCATAGTTAATGTTATTCTCCCACCTCATTCTTGGTCTACCAACTGAGCGTTTTCCCCTCTGGCTTTCCTACAACAAGCTTCCATACAAGTCTTCTTCATCATCTCTAAAGATTTAATGGCATGCTCTAGTACAAAATTAAATAGTAGAGGAGATAGTGCATCTCCTTGCTTCAACCCATTCTGGATTTCAAAAGTGTCCGAAAACTGTTTGCCTACACGCACCCTACTCTTCGTGCCATTTAGACACATTCGTATAAGTCTAACTAACTTTTTAGGAATTTCGAACTCCAGCAGGATACTGGTATAAACTTCTCCTCTTAATTAATCATATGCTTTTTTGAAGTTCTATGTATAGTTGATGTACAATACCATTATATTCCCATTTATTTTCTAAAATCTGTCTTATACAAAAGATCTGATCTGTTGTAGACCTGTTTCTTCTAAATCCACATTGATGATCTCCTGGAATGTCATCAATATAGGGAGTAAAGTCTGCTTACTAACAATATTTGTTAGAATTTTTGCACGAAGTTGAAAGTAATGAGTTGCCTCTGTAGTTGTTTGCAATCATTTTAATCTCCTTCTTATAAATTGGTACGATAATTGATTCTTCAATTCATCTGGAAGATCTTCTTTTACCCAACTCATACTAGCAACCGGCGTATTTTGTCCATCAATTTTTTCTCCCATCTGATTCTATCAGTTCTGCTGGTGATCTCATCTGAATCTGATGCTTTATAAACATCTTCAATTTTTCCAATCGCCATTTCAACCTCTAATGTACTTGGTTTTGCGTCTAGCATTTCTGCTGTCTGTAAATTATCCTCCTCAATGTCCTGTTCTGTGTGAGTACATTTAATAGCTGATTAAAGTAACTTTTCCCATCTATTTAATATACTCCTGGAATCTACAATCATATCCCCATTTTCATTCCGAATCATGTTTATTCTAGTCTGAACCCCTTTCTTCTCTATACTTATTCTCTGATATAATTCTCTAATGTTCTTATTTTTGCCATTCATTTCAAGATCATTAAGTCTTCTCTCAAAAATATTCCCTCTTTTTTACTCTTTAGTAACTTGGTGGTTTCTCGTCTAATACTTCCCAATTGCTCCAAATTTACCTCATTTGGCTCGTGTAACAATTTCATTTTTGCTAGCTTCTTTTCTTTTTTACAATGTCGGCACATTCCTCATCAAACCATTTCTTGTTTTGTGCCTCTTTTTAAAACAACCTATGCTTTCTGATGCTGACAATTTAATAGTATCTCTTATAGCCTCCCATTCTTTATTTATATCAGTTTCTTCTTTCGTTTGCCACATTGTCATCTGAGGATTCCAGTAATTCAAAATCTATTAGCAAATTTCGATTTGGTATTCTTGCCGCATTTCATCATTTTTCAAGTTTTTTTAATTTAAATTTTACAGAATCATCTTTAGTGTTTGTTCCTCTCATAAGCGATAGCCGTTGTCTGGTTTTCACCCTGACCAGATGATGATCCGAATTGCAGTCTGTCCCTCTAACTGATCTAACATCGATGATGCTACTGTGCCAGCGTTTATCCACTAATACATGGTCTATCTGGTTCCGAGTTTCTCCATCTGGGGACGTCCAGGTGTATTTATGAATATCCTTATGCTGAAATGTTGTGCTCTTAACAATGAGATTCTTTTATGCGGCAACGGTGACTAATCTAACCCCGTTGTCGTTACTATCTTCTTGAAGACTGAATATAAGCATTCTAATTCTTCATAGAACTCATCCTTGATCTTGTCATCTTTATCTTCTGTGGGGGCATGCACATTTACAATTATAAAATCATGTAGTTTACCCTTTAGAATTATGTATGATATCCTATCACTAACAAACTTAATATCTCGGATAGCGGATAGGATCCTCCTTCTGACTAAAAACCCGTTCCAAATGCAGGTCTTTCTGCACCCCCATAGTATAATGCAAAGCTTCCTGATTCCTGACTACCTTCTCCTGGCCACCTAACTTCCTGTAAAGCGACTATATCCAAGGGCGATTTATCTAATTCCCGCGTTAATATCTCTAGTGCCCCGCTATTGTATAAAGTCCTAACATCCCATGTTCCTAGAGAACATGTCCCTGTGTTTGAAGCTTTGACATGTGTTCCCTGAAGTAGTCCCCCCCGGAGAACCGATTGGGGACTATTTGACCTCCGGAAAATTTTTCCCTAGTTGAACCCATATTCGCATTTATTGACGGTTGTATTTTTACGGTGAAAATATCGTCACTCTTTCGACCAAGGTATATTTTTCGTCAGGCTTCGACCAGTCCGGCAACAATGCTAAACCGCCAGCATAGCTCTCGGGATCATTTAAGCATGCAAGCCACTCCACCACGACAGGGTAAAATACCATGGAGGGGATATCATATTAATAAGTATTTTAAATATTATATTTGAAAATGTATTTAATATTTTCCTGATAGAGAAAGAGTTGACAATTGATCTATCTACAACTCTAGAGCTGTATGTATTGATAGATGAAAGTTTTGAATTGAATCTGTAAAATATTAATAACCCATTATTTTTATTTAAAGTAATATTTTTAATTTTACGTTCAGTGGCGTTGCTCCGTAACGTTACAGTAGTTTTTAGGTACGTCATAATTCCTCTTGTCGCTATGCAACGAAATTTCATAGAAAATGTTTCTTTAGTAAACATATTGGAGCTAATTTAACGTCAGGTAAAAATCCTCATATCGATTTTAATAATAAATTATATCTAATTTTCTCATGGAATCTCCTGTTCAAATATTCATAAGCACTGCTTTATCTTAAGAAAGTTAATTTACAATTTTATGTAATTTGACATTGGCCAAGTAATGGACACAATACAATATATGTATATAGTACTCCTTTTCCTTCTACTTCTCGTGCTCCTTATTTTTGTTACACCCGGTAGTCAAGTTGATACTGATTAAATAATGATTATATTGTGCGGTTCTCTTATCAAAGTTCCCACGTTCAAACCTTGTCGCGTTCTATGGATATTTCAGTCGTAAATTGAATGGGAATTATAAAGGATGTAAATACAAAAATACCAAATTTTAAAAGGATTTTAGGATGAATAAATGTTATCTTCTGCCACAGTTAGTCCAAAAACATTCAAGACTAGAGGTGTATGAAACACTGGCTCTTCCAGTGGTAGCGAAGTATGCATATTGAAACAGAAAGAAATACAGAGACTTAGATCTGCTGAAATCTGATATCTTCAAAGGATATCTGGCTACACACTACTAGATCACAAAAAAAGAAGACATCTTGGAATAATTACACATGGGACCTCCAGAAAACAAAATTTCAGATGATATGTCAAGATGGGTGCAACATATTCATCGATTGGATGATAACAGGATACCCAAGCAGATGTTAGGCTATCAACCTGCAGGAATAAGAAGAGTTGACAACACGGCTGTTATCTCGTAACAATTGTCTGGAAGGTGCGAGCCTTAACCTCCTGTTATTCCAGGCTAAGGCGTGAAGTGGAATAATTTTATAACTTTTGAAGCAACTAGCTGGGAGATAACATAGGCTTATGTTTACTATTTTCCACAAATATATATATATATATATATATGCATGGCACGTATCATAAGAAATGTGAAATTATGAAACATGAACACGAGTAACTTAAAGAAATAGGAATTACGAAAGCTTTTCAATAAAGAATCATAATTAATTTTTCACCAAGTTATTTGACTCATGCTCAGTACTTTGTAGTTGTCTCCTTGGGATGCAATGTACAGACGTCCTGGAAACCGTATCTTTAAAGCAGTCATAGCCGATTTAACTACCGCCTCCGTGTGTTGTTTCTTCAGATTATGGAACAGAGCACGGGTATAAATCCTGATTACAGAGATGACACACTTAACTTCAATTTTTGCAAGATGCACAGGAACAACATTTCCGATATGACACCTCATTCAGCTTGTTGCACGGAGATGTGAACTTTTCATTCCAACATGGCTGACATGCGCACCACTCACGGACACAGCGAGAGATGATTTTAATCTTCTGCCACGTGTACATCATGTACTAATATAACAAATGTAGTGAAACCACATATTTGCTGTTAAATTAAGGCTATAAAAATAATGATCATCTTTATTGAAATGAGAAAATATTGTGTTAATAAAATCGATATTTCAAATAAACAGATAACCTGGAGTTTACTAACAAAACAAACAATAGCGGGGAAAAGTGATGAGGATATTTGAACATTGTAAATATGTTTCCGTATTATAAACAATGTAGAAAGTGAATAATACAGTTGTATGCCTTGGCGCATTACTATGGGACATATTCAGTAGGCAAGACATTCTCATGAATTTGTTATTAGATCGGTGGCCGCGCAGAACCGTGAGAAATACAGCTGTGGGGCAACACACATATACTGCTCGGTCTACCTCTAATAGACAAAGGCTTGGAAATTCAAGAGCCTTATAGCTCCAGGGTGTATAATTTACAATAAAGAACGGAAGCCCTTAATCTTAAAATAGACTAACGATATGTTATTTGTAGCGATGTAAAACAAAATATTAGTAACTTTAAACTTAAATGTATTTTAATAACCAGTAAGTTAGTTTTCAAATAAGCTGCACGTACATTACATCATATTAACGGGCTTTTATACGTATATGTACCTGTAGGAGTCTGGTGTCTCAGCTGTATCAGCTTAACCTGTGAAATATTAATATTTTAGTAAAATTATTTAGGGTGATATTTCTCAATTTCGTATTCAGTGGCGTTGCTTCGTAACCTTACAGTTATTACGTCATAATTTGTTTTATCCCTGAACAACAAAGAGCGTTTTGTACAAGAGCTTCAATTTATTATTTTTTTTTAAAATGTTAATTGAACGAACCAATAGATTTAATTAAATTATTTCATGACATCTCCTGCTTCATGTTCATAAAGACAGTTTCATCTTACAAAAATTACATTAAATTCAAGTTTAGTTAATTTAATTTTGGTAATGTAACCTGCATTCATTTAGAGTAAATTATTCTTAATCCTCACCATTTTTTAATCTTTTTCCCACACTTGCTGCAGTCGATCTGTTACCAGGTTCACATCTCAATAATCATTAAAGTGAAAATATAAAAACTGTTATTCTCTCAGTTATGTTATGCGAAACGTTGGACTCTTGCTTTATGGGAGGAGACAAGCTTACGAGTATCTGAGGAAAATTTTTGGATCAAACGGAGTTGAAGAGAGAAGCGAATGGAGGATAATGCTTAATAGTGAGCTACGTGATCTTCATTTGAAACCAGATTTATGAGAATATTTAAGTCTCGCAGTCTGTGCTGGGCAGGGTGTATATAGCACAAATAGGGAACGAAATAGGGGCTTGGAAACTCATCGTAGGAAAACCAGAGAGTAAGAGCCCAATATATAGGCCTGGAATAACATTTACCACACTTTGAGTGAAAATTTGGTTATACGGGGGATGAATGGAATGATACAGATGAGGATGTATCCATGTCTTTGCACCTCTGAACCTGTGGGTTCGATAATTCGTCGAACTTAGATAGTTATTTTGTAGGATTTTTTAAAGAATGACCTAACTTGGACAAGGAAGGGTTTGCTCCTATATCAAGGGTATCAGCTAACGTGTTCATCTCTCTGTTATTGTTCAGTCAAACTCTCTCTTCCGATATTGATGCTGTTTCACATCCTATTTTTGTGTCTGGTTTGTTTCCAAATGTTTTCCGTCGAAGATGTTTTAAAAATAACAATGTTACTACCGGTTTAGGCGCTTCCGTGGCACAAGTGGTTAGCACCCTCCCTTCATTACTGGGTCCCTAGTTCACGACTTGATCACTCCATGTAGAGTTCATTGTAGAAGAATCTGATCCAGGGCTGGTTTCTCACGTCGTCCACCAAACAGAAAATGAATTCAACAACTTCTCAGTATTCATGACATATGTTCATTTACTTCTATACCATCTCAACTTCTCTTTTGAAGGAGCCTGGACAGATGTCATAGACATTCAATAATACTTACTTATTCACTGGTACTATCGAACCCGTAGGTTCATGGTCGCGCGGACATACGTTCTCCATACATCCCCATCCTGAGCTAATGCTTTCCAATCATTCCCTATATAATCTACTTCCCTCAAATCATAGTTAATGTTATTCTCCCACCGCATTCTTGGTCTACCAACTGGGCGTTTTCCCTCTGGCTTTCCTACAAGAAGCTTGGTATCTTTACCTTGTCGTGGTGGAGTGGCTTGCGTGCTTAAATGATCCTGAGAGCTCTGCCGGCGGTAGCATTGCTGTCGATAGGGTTACCCATGCCGGACTGGTCGAAGGTGATAAGCCAGACGAAAAAAGTACCTTGGTCGAAAGAGTGACGATCTTTCACCGTAAAAATACAACCGTCAAGAAATGCGGACATGGGTTCAACTGGGGTAAAGTTTTCCGGAGCTCAAATAGTCCCCCATTCGGATCTCCGGGCGGGGACTACTTCAGGGAACCCATCCAAAGACATTCAGTAATAGAGGTCTTCAATTCATCTCATCTCTCGATCTATGCATGGGTACCAGTTTATTTATTTTTTGTGGTTTAGTCTTTTGGGTCTTGAAACACGCACACGCCCGCTTCAATATCATATTCATTGTGTATATATATAGCAATATTCAATAGAGTGCCTATTATGAACCGAAGACATATCTGGAAGTCTTGTTGTTTTATATCAACAAATATTTTACGGTAAAAAAGGAATGAATTTGTGTTTTATATACAAGTAACAAAATCAATGGAAGTATTAATAACGTAAAAAAGCTTTAAAATATATTGTGTAATTATATAAGGAGGCAACATGGTTATCGATTCCTAATGACGTTAAAACTGTTGTAACTTTGTCTAAATGTTTTTTTAGCTACATGACTGTGGGATAGACTCGGCAACTTCAGTAAATGTGAACCAGATATATGTTCATTGTGTAAAGTCGACCGTAACGCAGGGCTCACAACCCAGATGATATTTCGTAACGATACTGCATTAGGTAGTGGGATCACTTTATAACATTTAAATCGTCCAACCGTGTGATAACTTGAAGTCACGTGATATCTCGAGGAAGAGGTTTATACATTCACTTACTCTTTTTCAAGATTTTTATAAATTGTTGTTATGTTCACCGCACAGATGTTGTTGATCTAACGGTACAAGTAACTTTTAAACTGTGCAGTTTTGAAGTCTGAGGACTGAATTACCTCGCTGTATCTTGAAAAACTTAGAGAATAATTTATGAAGAAATATATTAACAAGATCGATATTAAAAACAAGTTGATTAACTGGAGTTTTCAATAAAACAATAAATAGAAAGTAAAATGGTTTATGCGGATTTTTAATATAACTAACGTAAAAACTGAAGGATGCAGCGGATCAGTGTATCATATCTTGGCGCAGAGCTACGGGATCTGCTCTGCTATTAGTCCCTAAGGTGATATTTCTCATGGAAACGTTGCGTATATGCAACTGGTGCCAATCCAACATGGTGAGAAATGTTGGTGCCTTTATTAAATAGTGGTTCCGGTTGATAAAACAACTGGGAACTCGAACCGCTAACCACATGTCACTAATTACTGTCTACCAGTACATTATCGTTACCTACACAGCTACACTATCGCGCCATGGAGTATGGAGGCTTAATTAAAACTAAAACTGAACATAAAATGTTACCCGGAAGATTGCAACAGAAAATATTTCTAATTTCAGAGTTTCACTCGTTATAATTTCAACTTAACAAAGATCCTGCTGGAATTCGGAACTCCTAAAAAGTTAGTTACACTTATACGAATGTATCTGAATAGCACAAAGAGTAGAGTGCGTGTAGGTAAACAACTATCGGGTACTATTGAAATTCACAATGGGTTAAAGTAAGGAAATGCATTATCTTCTCTACTATTCAATTTTGTAATAGAGTATTCCATCAAATGTCTAGAGGATGAAGAAGGCCTACAACTCAATGGTATTAATAAGCTGTTAGTTTATGCTGATGTAGTATTATTGGGCGATAACCAGGGGATAATATGGGCATACAAGCACAGCCTATTGAGTAACATTAACAAATTGGCACTGGAAGTAAACATCAATAAAACGAAATATATAATATATATATATATATATATATTCACCCATAGAAATACATTATATAATAGAAATTCACAGCTAATGATAGATGAAAGAAATTTTGAAGAAGTAACAAATTCAAATACTAGGAACAATAATTATATTAATTATTAGGAATGAAATCTACAAAAACTTAAATATATTTTCAATTCTGGAAATGTAAGCTATTATACATTGCAGAGACTCTTGTCGTCCCAACTCCATTCAGAAAAAGTTGTACTGAAAATATATAAAACTATTATTCTACCAGTTATATTATATGGGTGCGAAACATGGACTCTTACTTTAAGGGAGGAAAGGAGATTACTAGTATTTGAGAATAAAGTACTTAGGAAAATGTTTACATCAAAGAGAGATGAACAGACAGGTGAATGTACAATACTACGTAACTGTGAACTACATGGTCTTTATAGCAAGCCAGATATAATAACAGTTATGTCTCATAGATTGGGATGGGCAGGACATGTTGCACGAATGAGGAATGAAAGACGTGCATGGAAGATTCTTGTTGCAAAACCAGAAGGAAAACACACAGTTGGTAGACTAAGAATGAGGCGAGAGAATGATTTGGAGATGTAGGTTATAGGAAGTAGATGATTGGAAAACATTAGCTCAGGATACGGATGTGTGAAGAGCTTATGTCCGCGCGGCCATGAACCTACGGGTTCGATAGTGACAATACGCTAATTGCAAAGAGATATTCTGTACATATTAAGAAGCATTTAAACGATGATAAATGCATTTGAAAATGTAGGCCTATTTAATAATCACCTGATAGAGAAAACCTTTGTCTAATTGTCTGTCTTCAAACCTCAGCTGTATAAGTTGAAATATGAACCAGTTTTGTATTTCACGTGTGAAATATTAATATATTTAATTTAAATAATATATTTTTAAATTTCATATTCCATGTAATTGCTGAGAAACTTTACAGTTATTACGTCATAATTATTGTTATCGCTATGCAACAAGCTGAGTTTATTAAAAAATAATTTAAAATCATTTGTTTAATGATTTTACTACTTGAAAGTAGCGAATAAGAAAACACATTCCGAATGAGGAATGAAAGACGTGCATGGAAGCTTCTTGTGGGAAAACCAGAAGGAAAACGCCCAGTTGGTAGACCAAGAATGAGGTGGGAGAATAAACATTAACTATAATTTGAGGGAAGTAGATTATAATGGGGATGATTGGAAAACATTAGCTCAGGATAGGGATGTGTGGAGAGCTTATGTCCGCGCGACCATGAAACCTACGGGTTCGATAGTGCCAGTGAGTTTGGTTAGTTAGTTAGAATAAAAAACAATGAAGAGATAAACAACAAATTAAAACCAACTTCATGACTATTTAAATATTCATAATCGCAGTTATAAATTTAGAGAAAGTAACATTACAGACCACAATGTAAGATAATTTTTCAATGTACATATATTATGCATAAAATTAGAAGAATATTTCTTCTGCGTTTTAATTTTTTTATTTTTATTATTTTCTACTTTTTAAGGTATGTAATGAAAATTGGTGATTTGCATGATCGCCTCTGGTTCTAGGAATCACAGTTTGGAAACCCTGTTCAGCCCTGTGCATGTTTACATCTTATGGTTATCAGCACATTTTCGAGATAAATCGGAGAGAGGCGTTTTGTACTTTTATTTTTCTGATTTATTCTACAGATTTCATGATTTTATTTATAAAATTTAATTTTTAACTTTTGCACAAATTAGACCTGTTTTAAATCATTTGAAGCAAGGTCATATAAAAATTAATTTTGAAAACTGAAGACAAGTCAGCGTGAAAAAGATATAGAATTATATAAAAGAAACATTAAATTATGAATACAAATAACCCTGAATGTATTAACACAATCAACAATATGTGCTCCCTTCTTCTGTCAAGAAGAACAATGGATGCAGAGGAATGGTACATGCCCAGGAGGAGTCTGTATGACTGTAGTCCACCAAACCCGTGAGGATTTGTGTAGCTGTAACAAGTAGTGGCTATGGCAGCTAGGGTGTGTTACATTATCGTCTACTCTGTAAAATGGTACAAGTTGGCAGACCAAGAACCTTCCAAACCTGTCTCGCTGTGCAATTCAGTTTAGTTTAAAGAACGGGAAATTTAAACATTAAAACAAAACAACAAAATACAATTAAAATAAAATGTCCTCCTAAACTGAGGTTTGAACCCATGATCTCCAGCTTTGCGCACTAACCAATCGTGCATGCCAGCAGCAGACACCAACTTTTTCTCTATTTGAAATTAGTGAACTTATATTCACATTACAATAAAATCCCTTCTATAAAGAACATTATGATGTCACATCAGCCGACTAAAAAAAGTAATATTAATACATTCAGGGTTGCTAGTTGAAACACGGGGATAGAGCCAGCTCCTCAATTGTCTAACTAGCACAATTGGTTAGTACGTAAAGCTAGAGATAGTGGCCTAAATCTCGTTTGAAACGGGACAAAAATATCTTACCTGTTGCAAACCTGATTAAATTAAATTCACTATAACATGTACAATATGTCATGGAATAAATCCCACCATAACGCCTTGTTAATTGGAGCGACCACCCCTTGTAACATGTGAGGTTCACTCACAGAGTTGCTTGGGGATTTCAAGTGGCCTGAAATGTCCCAGTACCGTCAGCGCGTAAAACAGGGGATTTATCTAAATTATCCAATAACACTATTTAACCTTTAAATTCACGGACGGATGGACAAAAACTCTCCATACATCCCTATCCTGAACTAATATATTTCCAATCAACCCCTTCACATAAATCAGGTAAAATTATTCTCCCTCCTCATTATTGGCCTGTCTACTGAGCTCTTTGTCCCTGGTTTTCCTTCAACGAGCTTCCATGCCCCTTCTTTCATTCCCTATTCGCCCCACATATCTCACTCATCGTAGTCTTCTTATTATATCTGGTTTCCTATAAAGATCTAGGTTCAAAATCCCGATTTAGATAGATTTTTTCTCTCCACTTGTATATACGTGCAAACATTGGTTTGAACCCAGCGCGTAAAGCTAGAGCAGCTAGGTTTCAAATCCCGCTTTAAGGAAAAAAAAATATATGTATTTGTAATTAACTATCCTGAGTACATATTGTCAAGTATGCGCGGGAATAAACACATCATAATGCCTAAGTAACACTGCAAACACAAGTTTAATAATCGGGTTGTGTCGGCTCCTGTATTCCTTAAGTAGTACAAATGTTACTGAATCAGCGCAGCGCCTAAAGCTAATTCGAATACTGGTTTAGACAGAAAATTATCTTAATTTGAACTAAGGTGTGCATGCGAAAACGTTAATTTCAAGATTACATTTGTAATTAGAACGACAAAAGATATAAAACACAAAATTTGCTTTTTTAAATATAAAAATGTTCTAAATGTTCATTCAGCGTTCAAATATATACAGTATATCACGTCGACAGCATACTTACAAGCGTTTAAACGATAATGAATGTGAGGTATTTTTAAATGTATTTACTATTTAACCTCTTAACCTTTTGACCACCGGTTTCCCTTTTTCCAGCTGGGCTGTGGGTGCCAGGTTCTTTAAATCTAAAGTACTACACCATACTATATAATGTAAACCTATATAAAGTAAATTAACTGTCTTACATGCCTTGCTAAACTCACTATTATACATTATTTGTAAGTTAGGCGGTGTTGCTTCCACTTGTAAAGATCCCAGGTTCGAATTCAGCACCGGTGTCTTTTTGAAATTTGTTATCACTATCACTAAAACATTTATCCTATTGAATAATTTTGATGGCAATATCACTAAACAATTATGATATTAAATATTGTTTGGATATTTTTTATGTTCCTGGGTTCGAATCCATTCCCAGTCAAACAGCTGTTTTATGCCACGTGTTTCGTCTGGCGCGACACACCCACCACTGTCACTCACACCACCCTGTTCATTTAGGTCTACATGACTTGCTTTAATTACTATTACAGGCTTAGATTGTAATAATATTCTCTTAGAAACAGGACTACTATCACATTCGTCAAACGAATAACCATTTGATGAAACTGTTACTGGTCCACCCTCCTCTTCTGATAAAACTGACAAAATAAACTCGCGTATTGTATTTTCGTCAACTTCGAGACATGAATCACTGTGTTTCACGGCACGACACTACCCCTTGGTTAGATATCTTTTCAACTAAAATAAAATAAATAAAGAGAAAATCCTGAAATTGCAATATTCCATAGGAAAAAAAGGCCTTGAAACATGTATGTTACAACCCTCCTTCAGAAAACCCATTAACAAACAGCCTTGTACCATTATTCTGTAAGGGATCGGCAAAGTATTAGTGTATAAGAAAGGGTGGTGTACAAACACAGGAGGAAAAAAGAATGTTTAGTTATAATTGAAATAAAAACTTAGAAAAATTTAAAGTAATAAATTTGAAAACCGGAGCATTGCCGGTCGTTGGCGTACCGCTGTAACACACACTTTCACCGGCACATGCCGGGCGTGGCGAACCGCTGGCACATCACACTTTCACCGGCGCAATGCCGGCCGTGGCGTACCCAAAAAAGCTGTACACATACATTCACCGCGCATGCCCGGGCGTGGCGCACCGCTGTACACACAATTTCAACCGGCGCATGCCGGGCCTTGGCGTAATCCCGCTTGTACACATACTTTCACACCGGCGCATGCCGAGCGTGGCGCACCACTGTACACACACTATTCACCGGCGCTTGCCGGGCGTGGCATACCGCTGTCACACACACTTTCACAGACGCATGCCCAGCGTGGCATACGGCTGTACACCACATTCACCGGCGCAATGCCGGCGTGGCATCCGCTGTACACCACACTTTCAACGGCGCATGCCGGTCGTGGCATACCGCTGTAACAGCACACATTCACGGCGAATGCGGGTGTGGCGTACCGCTGTACACACACTTTCACCGGCGCATGCCGGGCTGGCGTACCGCTGTACACACATTTCACACCGGCGCATGCCGGGCGTGGCGTGACCGCTGTACACACACTTTCAAACCGGCGTTGCCGGGCGTGGCGTACCGCTGTACACACACTTTCACCGGCGCTTGCCGGCGTGGCGTACCGCTGTACACACACTTTCACCGGCGCATGCCCGGCGTGGCGTACCGCTGTACCACAAACTTTAACCGGCGCTGCCGAGCGTGGCGCACCACTGTCACCACACCTTTCACCGGCGCATGCCGGGCGTGGCAAACCGCTGTACACACACTTTCACAGGCCATGCCCAGCGTGGCATACGCTGTACACACACATTCACAGGCGCATGCCGGGCGTGGCATACCGCTGTACACACACTTTCAACGGCGCATGCCGGTCGTGGCATACCGCTGACACACCATATCACACGACGCGAATGCCGGGTGTGGCGTACCGCTGACACACAAAATTTCAACCGAGCGAATGCCGGGCGTGGCGTACCGCTGTACCACACTTTCACCGGCGCAGGCCGGGCGAGGGCGTAC
The DNA here is from genome assembly GCA_030220185.1 of Diploptera punctata. Lineage (NCBI taxonomy): Eukaryota > Metazoa > Arthropoda > Insecta > Blattodea > Blaberidae > Diploptera > Diploptera punctata. The sequence continues at coordinate 3,425 of JASPKZ010004401.1, read as the reverse complement.
GCTAGTACACACACTTTCACCCGCGCATGCCGGGCGTGGCGTACCGACATAACACAACACACATTCACCGGCGTTGCGAGCGGGCGTCCGATGTACAACACTTTCACCGCGAATCCGGGCGTGGCGTACCGCTGTACACACACCCACAACGACGCATGCGGCGTGCGTACCGATTACACACAATTTCACCGGGCATGCCGGCGTGGCGCACCGCTGTACACCCCTTTCACCGCCCATGCGGCGTGGCGTACCCTGTAACACACTTTCAACACCGGCGCATCCGGGCGTGGCGTACCGCTGTACACACTTTCAAACGGCGCATGCCGTGTGGCGTACGCTGTACACACACTTTCACCGCGCATGAGGGCGTGGCGTACCGCTGTACACAAATTTCACCGGACAATCCGGGCGTGGCGTACCGCTGTACACACACTTTCACGCCGCATGGGGCCTGCGTACGCTGTACACACACTTCCACCGGCGCAATGCCGGCGTGCGTACGCTGTACACACACTTTCACACCGGCGACCCCCCGCAGAGGGGGCGTTGGCTTACCGCCTGTACACACACTTTCACACCGGCGCATGGCCGGCTTGGCGTACCGCTGTACACCACTTTCAAACCGGCGCATGCCTGGCGTGGCGTACCTGTACACACACTTTCACCTGGCGCTTTCCGTCTCTTTCGTAGACCGCCGTACACATACTTTCACCGTCCGTCTGCCGGCTGGCAATACCCTGTACCACTCTTTCACCGGCGCATGCCGGTCGTGTGGCGTACCGCTGTACACACATGTTTCAGGTTCCCGGTCGTCATGCCCGGGCTGTTCTTACGCTGTACACACCTTTCAGCCAACCGGCTCAGTGCCGGGCGTGGGCGTACCCGCGTGTACACACACTTTCACCGCGCATGCCGGCGTGCGTACCGCGGTACACACACTTTCACATCACCGGTCACCGGCGCCTTGCCGGGCGTGGCGTACCGTCCCGCTGTACCACACTTTACCCACCCGGCGCCTGCCGGGCGTGTGGTACCGCTGTACACACACTTTCATTCACCGGCGCATGCCGGGCGTGGCGTACCGCTGTTTACAACACCACTTTATCACGGCGCAGGCCGGCTTGGGGTGCCCTGTCACACACACTTTAACCGGCGCATGCCGGGCGTGGGGTACGCTGTACCACACTTTCCCCGGCGCATGCCGGGGCCGTGGCGTCCGCTGTACACACCTTCACCGTCGCATTCCTGGCGTTGGGTACCGCTGTACACACACTTTCACCGGCGCAGCCGTGGCGTGGGGTACCGCTGTTACACACACTTTCACCGGCGCATGCCGGGCTTGGGGTACCAAACCGCTGTACACACACTTTCCCGTCACACCGGCGCATGCCGTGCGTGCGGAACCGCTGTACACATACTTTCACTTTCAACCGGCGCATGCCGAGCGTGGCGCACCACTGTACACACACTTTCACCGGCGCTTGCCGGCGTGGCATAACGCTGTACCAACACTTTCACAGGCGCATGCCCACGTGGCTACGATTGTACACACACTTCACGCGGCGCATGCCGGGCGTGGCATACCGCTGTACACAACACTTTCAACGGCGCATGCCGGTACTGTCATACCGCTGTACACACACATTCACCAGGCGATGCCGGGTGTGGCGTCGCGGTACACCCTTTCACCGGCGCATGCCGGCGTGGCGTACCGGCTGTAACACACCTTTTCAACCTGCGCATGCCGGGCGGTGTCGTACCGCTGTACACACACGTTTCCCGTCCGCTTGCCGGCGTGGCGTACGATGTACACCCACTTTCAACACTTTCACCGGCGCTTGCCGTGCTGGCGTTACCGCTGTACACCACTTTCCCGGCGCATGCCGCGTGGGGTACCGCTGTACACACACTTTCACCCGGCGCTGCCGGGCGTGGCGCACCGGCGGCTAAACACATAGACTTCACCGGCATGCCGGGCGGTTGGCGTACCGCTGTACACACACTTTCACGGCGGCATGCCGGGCGTGGCGTACCGCTGTATACACACACTTTCACCGGCTCATCCGGGCGTGGCGTAACCGCTGTAACACACACTTTCACCACCGGCGCAATGCCGGGCGTGGCGTACCGCTGTACACACCAATTCATTCACGGCGATTCCGGCGTGCGTACCGCTGTACACCACTTTCACCGCATTCAACCGCCGCATGACGGGCGTGGCGTATACCGAGCTGTACACACACTGTTCCTTTCACCGGCTACAATTGCGGTCGTTGGCGGACCGCTGTTACACACACTTTCACCGGCGCATGCCGTGCGTGGCTACCAGCTGTACACACACTTTCAACACCTTTCATTCACCGGCGCTTGCCGTGCGTTGGCTGTACCGCGGTACACATACTTTCACCGGCGCTGCCGGGCGTGGCATACCGCGTATACTCGCTCTTTTCACCGGCGCATGTCCGGGCGGGCGACCGCTGTACACACACTTTCAAACCTGGCGCAAGCCGGGCGTGCGTACCGCTGTACACACGCCACTTTTTCACCAGGCTCAAGGCCGGGCGTTGCGTACCGCTGTCCACACACTTTCACCGGCGCTGCCGGGGTGCGTACCGCTGTACACACACTTTCATCACCACCGGCGCTTGCCGGGCGTGGCGGTACCGCTGTATCACACACTTGCACCGTCGCAGGGCCGGGCGTGGGGTAAAGCCGCTGTACCACACTTTCCACGGCGCATTCCGGGCGTGGCTTATTAACCGCTGTACACCACTTTCACCGGCGCAATGCCGGCGTGGCGTACCGATGCTGTACACATACATTTTTTTTTACTACCTACCGGCGCATGCCGGGCTGGCGTCCCGCTGTACACACCCTTCACAACCGGCGCATGCCGGGGGTGGCGTACCGCTTGTACACACTTACTTTCACCGCGCTTTGCCGGGCGTGTGCGTACCGGCTGGTACAACACACTTTCCATCACTCGTGCCGCATGCCGGGCGTGGGTGTAAAACCGCCTGTACACCACCTGTTTCACCGGCGCATGCCGGGGCGTGTGGCACACCGCTGTACGCACACTTTCACCGGCCGCAATCCGGGCTTGGGCGCACCGCTGTACACACACTTTCCACCGGCGCTTCCGGGCGTGGCGTACCGCTGTACACAAACACTTTCACACCGGCGCATTCCGGCGTGGCGTAAAAACCGCTGTACACACACTTCACCGCGCATGCCGGCGTGCGTAACCGCTGTACACGCACTTTCACCGGCGGCATTTCCGGGCGTGGCGTAACCGCTGTACACACACTTCCCCGGCGCTTTGCCGGCGAGGCGTACCGCTGTACACAACACTTTCAGACCGAGGCGTGACGGCGTGGCGTCCCTATTGTACATCACTTTCCCCCGGCGCAATGCCGGGCGTGGCG
>JASPKZ010004400.1:0-26455 GCA_030220185.1 Diploptera punctata | reverse complement strand
ATTTATAAGAACGGGGATAAAACTGATTGCAACAACTATAGGGGCATCTCATTACTTTTCAACTTCGTACAAATTCTAACAAATTATTTAGAAGCGGACTTACTCCCTATATTGAAGACATTCTAGGAGATCATCAATGTGCATTTTAGAAGAAACAGGTCTACAACAGATCAGATTTTCGTATAAGACGATTTTTAGAAAAGAAATGGGAATATAATGGTACTGTACATCAACTATATGTAGACTTCAAAAAAGCATATGATTAAATTAAGAGGGAGAAAGTTTATAGTATTCCTGCTGGAGTTCGGAATTCCTAAAAAGTAGTTAGACTTATACGAATGTGTCTAAATGGCCTCAATGAGTAGGGGCGTGTAGGCAAACAGTTTTCAGACACTTTTGAAATCCACAATGGGTTGAAAGCAAGGAGATGCACTATCTCCTCTACTATTTAATTTTGTACTAGAGCATGCCATTAAATCTTTAGAGAATGAGGAAGGCTTACAACTGAATGGTATTAATAAGCTGGTTAGTTTATGCTGATGATGGTGTCGTACTACTGGCCGATAGCGAGGAGATGATACTAAAGGCCAACACGCACACACTATTGAGTAACACTAAGAAATTAGGACTGGAAGTAAATTCCAGTAACACTAAATCTACTACTGGTCACACGGTCAGACTAATTCGAGTATCTAATGCGAAATGAGCAGCTAATGGAAAATGAAGGGAAATTCTGAGGAATTGGCTGAATTCAAATACCTAGGAACCAATAATCACAAATAGGAATGAGATGCACAAAGAAATTACACATAGGCTTCAATTCTGGAAATGCATGCTATTATGCCTTGCAGAGACTTTTGGATGTCCCCCACGTCTCCTTATCAAAACTCGTTAAGCTGAAAATATCTAAAAATATTATTCTACCAGTGTTATATTATATGGGTGCGAAACATTGACTCTTACTTAAGGGAGGAAAGGAGATTACGAGTATTTGAGAAATAAAGTTCTTAGGAAAATTTTTGGACCAAAGAGAGATGAACAGACAGGTGAATGGAGAAGACTACATAACAATGAACTACATGGTCTTTATAGGAGGCCAGATATAATAAGAACAGTTAAGTCCCGTAGACTGCGATGGGCAGGACATGTTGCGCGTATGGGGAATGAAAGACGTGCATGGAAACTTCTTGTAGGAAAGCCAGAAGGTAAACGCCCAGTTGGTAGACCAAGAATGAGGTGAGAGAACAACATTAACTATGATTTGAGGGAAGTAGATTATACAGGGAATGATTGGAAAACATTAGCACAGGATAGGGATGTATGGAGGGCTTATGTCCGTGCGGCCATGAACCTACGGGTTCGATAGTGCCAGTGAGTAAGTAAGTAAGTATAAAGCTTTGCGTATTTATATTTATTCCAAGTTATGTAATGTTTTTACATCATTAAAGTTTTTAACAACACTGCATTTCTCTCTCTCTCTCTCTCTCTCTCTCTCTCTCTCTCTCCTCTCTCTCTCTCTCTCTCTCTCTCTCTCTCTCTCTCGCTCTCTGAGGTTATAAATCTTACTGGCCAAGCCGCTTCATTAAGAAAAATGAAATGTTGAGATGAGAAAAAGTAGCCAAAACTACTGTACGTGCTCAAATAAAGTGGTTGTAATTTAAGATATTGCTTGTTTTATTTACAATACAAGAACACAAAGAAATGTTAACAATATTTAGCATCACACTAACAACGTTTTCTACTAATAAATCAGCATGGTATAAAAATTTAGTAATAAACTTCCTCTACTGACATAAATTAAATGCCACTAATAAAAATGGCAATTTAAAAATATACGTAAGTTATATACTGTAAATCTATTTTTCCTTGTACAGCGTAAAGCTTTAAGAGCTGTCAACAGACCTAAATGAATTTACGTTGAATTAATTTAAAATATTGGTAAGACATGTGTTTAAGATATACGCAAGAACAAAATTTTCAGAAATACTATAATTATTGTGACTTACTCTTAACCGACATGAGTTTCACATTCGGACAAAAACTGCAACCAGTTAATGTTTGTGCGCATTATATATGCAACATCCGTAAATCAGACCACATAACTCCAGTATTTTGACCTACTACAGTCCACAGTATTAACTTAATGCTCTTTCGAGTGCCTCTTACCAACTTATTATTATAACTCCAGTATTTGAAATGTTGTATTGACTCCGATTGGAAGACAGGTGAAAGATACATTGCCTCTGCTTGTTATACAACACTTCGTCCACCTCATCATCCCTTTATATTTCTACTCGCTTTCATTCACTATCCTCCCACCATAACTTACGCACGATCGAGAGAAAATTTAACTCAAGCTGTTCCTCTACATCGAACATCTCACTATTCCTCATCCTTCCTTGTTTCAGCCACCCGACTCCGGAATTCCCTCCCCTCGTATACGAAGGACTGCTCGACTCAAAAACAGTTTAAAAAGAAACTCACTTCATATTTCCTTAGAAAATATAACCGTGTTCCATGTATACTTTTATTATTCCTTTATTTTTAAACTTTCTTTACCAAGCCATTTACTTAATCTAATTATAGGTTATTATTTTTGTTATTTTATTATTATTATTACTGTTTCTCTCGACGGCAGATACAGCGGAGAAGGAGTCGTTCGGTACGTTGTATCTGACGGAGAAGGCAACTCTACATCTACTGTCTTGTAGATTGACAAAAGGGCGGATGGGGTTCGTTAGTCCTGAAAGACATCCCATCTAGGAGAGACAACTCCGAAATAAAACGGGGCAGGCTGAGCTCTGGAGCTGGGTGAAGGCAATCGGCCTAGGAAGGAAACCCCGAATAATAAAACCCGCCATTAAAATGGGCTAGCAACCCATTTCAAGGCGTATATTATACATTATTCGCAGTCCCAAGGACCAAACCTCGAATCAAAGACGGAAACAAAATAGACAATGGATAGAAAGTGAATGCACATCCAATACGTCTTCCTCTGAGGAGTGATTTTGGAAATAAATAGGATGAAAATCCTACAAATTACGATTAAGAAGAAGAAGAATACGATTTTTTCTTTCTTTTCCCTTCTTTCTTTTTACATTGTGTAGTTTATAATTATCTATTATGCATCATTTATCATAATTCTTATTGTAGGCCTATATATAATTTAACCCTGGTGAAATGGAAGAGAAGACCTTACGGTCTTAACTCCTTAGGTAAAATAAATCAAATAAAAATAAATTATAATTTATGCCTACTCATAGACTAACTGACTAACTCACTGGCATTATCAACCCGAAGTTTTATGGCCACTCAGACATAAGCTTTCCGTAGATCCTTATCCTAAGCTAATGTTTTCTAATCATTCCCTGCATATTTAACAATAAAAAATAATTATTTCTTGTTTAAAAACTTATAATGAGAATACTTTAAAAATTAATTAGGCCTATAATAATGGTATGGTTTATATTAATCTCCCTTCTCATAATTGGCTTACATGTTGGATGCTTTACTGTACCTAAGGTTTTTCCTACAAGAAGTTTCCATACCTCTCTTTCAATCTACATTCTTGCCATATACCCTGCTCATTGTAGTTTACGAGACTTGATTGTTCATATTTCCCATAATGATTATGTAGCTCACTGTTATGGAGTTTTTCTCCATTCCCCTGTCTAAATATCTACTGTATCGAAAGCTTTACTAAAATCGAGGAGAACAAAGTTTTAAGTTTTCTTCTGTCCATAGCTTTTCTAATTTCATCCACAACGTCCAGAAGTGCAGTACAAAAACCGTACCGGTACTATTTTTTATTCATGATTGTTTATGTTATTTACACAGGTATCCTCAACCAAAATATATTTTTTCTTCAACACTTCCCGAAGATATTGTCGTTGTATGTGTTTGCTATCCGAGGCTATATATTTTGGCTTTTTATCATTATTTTTTTACAATGTATGAGGAGCTGGCCTATAGCATCAACCTCCAACCTGGAGGACCAGAGTCTACCATAGATTCAGTGAAGCTATGAGTCTGATCCATCCTTTATTGCCTCATCCGCCGTTTGCACCATACTGTAGGTCTCCTACTCTGCTGCATCCGCCGTTGGGATCTTCACCGTAACCCTGGCTAAGGACCCTCACAAGATATTATCAGCCGGACAAGCTGAACCAAGGTTTTCTTAACGATGTTTCCTCCTTTCTCATCCGGACTTGGGACCGGCAATGGTGGGGTATATGTTAGAATAAAAATGCGGTGGGCTGACTAGCGATTATGCTCTTTACTCTAGTCCCGAGGGCCGCGGGTTCAAACCCGGCCAGGGTCGATGAACTTTTTTTAGGATGGAAAATTCCAAGCAGAAAGTGCTCCGAGGGATTTAAAAGCCGAGTCTGAATATTTTGGGGCTCGTAAAAGGTCATTAAGCCTGAATAGAAAGCAAAATTTAGTGATCTGAATATCCTAGAAATAACTTAGTTGTCTGCTAGATGTATCATTGAGTTGGTATGTTGAACGCATCCCTATCTTGACATTTGTGGGCAAATAAGGTAACTAACAATGGAGAGTTTATGGCTCAACACTGGCATATGCCATTATAGATAAATATATAGAAGAAGAAAAAACGACAGTTAAATCTTGAAGACTTCTGAATTCTAAATAAATTATGAAGTTGGCCCAGAATAATTGCAATTCCTCTAAATTGTTTTGTTGAACTTATGACGTTCTTTAAAAAATAACAATATTTTAACATTCAAATATGAATAGATTTAATTTAAAGAAATTAACATTTGTCAAGAAAACTTTTATAGGTATATTTTTAAATTGGATCCAGTTTCCTTTTAGGAGCTGTTCGATACAACAGTTGTGACATTAATGTGGGTTGAGTAATATTCGCTGATAAAGTCGCTAGTGAGATTCCACATAAAAACTAATTCACATCAAGTTTACTGAAGAGAATGTATATTATATCTTTAGCTTAATTTAGCTTATTTGCCCTTTATTAATATATACCGTGTCCCATTCAAACCTCCCACATTTTTATTAAACACAACTCTCAAAGTATGCGGAATTATGAAATGAGGTTGGTATTAAAAGAAAGAGAACTCATAGAATTTTTGTTTTTATTATTGCAGTTAATTCATCTGTCGCATGTTTGACAATATTGACATAAAACAAAATGGCGACTTCTCAGCAACGAGCACAAACTGTTTTCTGGTATGCAGAGACGAGGTCAATAATTACAGAGCAAAGAAATTACCGGAGAGAATATGGAGGAAATGCACCTGATGGGAAGACCATTAAGGCATGACTTGAGAAGTTTCTGGCGACTGGAAGCGTTAAAAAGGAATCAGGAGGTGCTCGTACAGGTGTTTCAGAAGAAAAGATTGAAGAAATGGTGCACATATAGAGGTGTTTTAGTGTGTGGCAATGAAAATTCTTCGAGTTTATGTTTCATTTAATATCGGCCTCTTTTAGTAATTCCGCATACTTTGTTAGTTATGATTAATTAAATTGTGGGAGGTTTGAATGGAACAGTGTATGATTCACAGGAACTTTTGTGGTGTTCAAGATTTTCTTTTCATGTTCCATGAGAAATTTTAGTCTATTGAATATCATTTTCAAATCAATATATGTATACACACACACACACACACACACACGCACACACACACACACACACACACACACACACATATATATATATATAATATATATATATAATATATGTACACTGGTATATCATCATGATCATGAACCATTTTAGTAGAATCTGTCGCATGTAGTTTACTCAAGGTGATCTTTGGTGAATCCATCTACGTTTGGCCTTCCAAAATCTCTCTTTTCGTTTGATTGATATTTTAGAGATAATCTTCCCCTTTCCATCCTCAAAACATGTTGTTTAATTTAGTTGATATTTGGTTATATCATTTAATATATTTTCAACTTTTAATTTTTTTTTTCTGATGTCAAATTTCTTGGATGATCTAACCTTGTAAATCCAAGAAGTGGTCTCAAAAATAACATATGTGCTGCTTCCAATTTCTTTTTATCTCTCTGATTCAGGACCCAAACTTCAATTCCATATTAAAGAGCTGGTTTAGAAACAATATTATGCAATCTAATTTGGTTTCTGTTGACATTGATTTTCCAAAATTTATTTTTATTACGCCATTTAATTTATTATTTTTATTCTAATTTTGTCCACCGCTGTGGTCTCGAGGTAGCGTGCTGCCTTGTCACGCAGCGGGCCCGGGTTCGATCCCCGGTCGGGGCAGTTTTTCTGGGTGAAGTTATTATCGGGGTTTTTCCTCACCTGTAAGACAAATGTCAGGAAAACTTTAAGGCCCAAACGGTCCCCGAAATCATATGGCCATCATCATCATTATCATCCTTATCATTACCATCTTCATCATCATCCTTCACCGGTGTGGAAAGCAACGGGGAAGCTACCACACCTACATCTCCCTAGTAAAGCTGCAAGCATAGCATGAAAATGCTATGGTTGCAGTGAAGGACCTGCCTTCGGGCAGACTTACTATGGATGGATGGATTCTAATTTTATATCTATATCCCTTTTAATATGTATGTGTATATATGATGTTGGGAGGACATTGGTCAACCACAGGCCGCAACAGGACAAGTGGAAACAACTAGCGAACAATCTAAAAATGGACTAAAATTCTTAATAAACTGCAGTGAAGTGCACAAGTGAAAGACTCTATAAACATAATGTTCACGTGAATTAGCTCACCACGTGAACCACTTAAAACTTTAAAATTGAGCCCCCCCCTCTTGTAGGAGGCCCTAGTCCTTCATGGGACATAGTGGCTACATTCATTCATATATATATATATATGATATGAAAAGAAAAATGAAAGCTTGAGTCGGGATTTGAACTCGAGTCTCTAAAGTCTGTACCTTTAGCGCTCTAACCAACTGAGCTACCCAAGAATTCCAAGACAAACATACAATTTTCTTATACATGTAGTATTCTCAATTCACACAAGAGGTAGCGGAAAGATCTTCCGACTGCCATCTAGCGGCTAACATAACAGTTGAGCAAATTATTAAAGAGAATATTTACTTTATATATATATATATATATATATATATATATATATATATCTCGGTATATATTCATTATTTTCCCAGTTTTACTTTTAATACATGGTACATTCTAAGTAGACATAGCAAATAAAAATATTAATTTTAATAAAACCATGGGAATAATAAATTCAGTAATGAAACCTTCGCTAGTCCAGAGAGTTACCAGAGTCCGGTTATATAAAACCTTAACAAGATCTGTACTTTGCTACGGCAGTGAGGCATGGACTTTGAGGAAAGGAGAAGAGAGCAGGATAACTTATAGTGAAATGAGATTCATGAGATATACAGCAGGATATATCAAATGGAATCACGAACGCAATGACGATATCTTGAAGGAACTACGTTTAGAACCGGTCCTTGAGTACATACATAGATACCAGAACAACTGGATGAATCATTTGCGACTAATGAGTTCATATAGAGTTCCCAAAGCCATGCTTCGTTATTGTCCAACAGGGAAGAGATATCTGAGTCGTCCAAGGAAACGCTGGATACAAAATTCACCAGTGAGATCGTAACAGACCTATAGGCCTAAGACTTGGTTGGATGAAGGAGAAGACATTCTATGTTCCTAGAAAAATTGTCCTTTTCCTTAGCCTCTTCGTCGTTTATTAATTCCGTCCTGCATTTCTTGTGCTATTTAGCATTGTACATTTTTTTAAACGAACAAGGGCCTAACTTCGTATTTTCAATCCTCAATCTGGAGGACCAGAAGATTTTTAATCAAGGTTCTCTTTCTTTATCCCTTGTCGGACCAACACCTAACTGCAGGACAGCGTTCAGATGGAATTTCTGGATGAGCATTTTTTAATTTTTTTATTGAAAAATTCTATCTCTATTATTACAGTATCAAATATTTATATATTCAAGCTTGTACATATATGTACGAAACTAAGTTTAAATACGCGAAAAAATGTTAATTTCATTCAAATTAGCAGATAATTCGATAATTATGGCACAAAAAAAACAGCACTTTTTTTATTCAATGCCCCAGAATTGTCATTTCGACATTTTCTGGTGTTCTCTCCTGGCATTGGCAATTTGTAACCCACTTCTGAGGTTGGAGCACGTGGCTGCCTCGATGATGATTGATGGTTATGATAGTGTTGCGCCATGAGAGTCCTTAATCCTACACTTAATCTAAGGCGAATGTGAATGATGATGATTATGATGGCCTTATGATATTCGGGAACGTTTCCTCACATATTTCTTACGGGTGTGGAAAAACCCGAAAAAACCTCACTCAAGAAACTAGTCCCGACCGGGGATCGAACCTGAGACCACAGCGGTGGACTCATAATCATCATCAATGGCAGGCATGGATTAAGCCAATTGGCCTGTTCCGCTTCAGGAAACAAATTGATCCCTCCATCTCTTCTTAGGTCTTCCTGGGTCTCTTCGCCCTGTGGGTCTGTAGTTCAATAGCTGCAGAGGTAGTCTATTGTTTGGCATCCTCAGAAGGTGTTCATGCCAATTATTTTGATATTTTTGAATGATTTCAGTTATTGCTGGTGTGTTGAGAGCTTTGCGGATATCTTCATTACGCATGTGATCATAAAGCGTATAACCCGCTAAAGGTCTTAATAACTTCATTTCTGCAGCTACTATCCTATTTAATTTACCTGTAGTAAGAGTCCAGGTTTCAGAACCATAAAGTAGAGTTGGAAGAGCCATTGTTTTATAAAATTTTAGAATTGTATGTGGACGTACTTTTCGGAAAAGAATGCTTTTTATTGTTCCTATAAGTTTTTGAAATTTGACCAATTTTATGTCTATCTCTTTACATGTGTCGTACGAAAGATTGCAGCCAAGATAAGTAAAGTTATTAACTTGTTCTATTATATTGTTGTTAACAATTTTAGTTCTTATCGGTATTTTCCCTTGAAACGCCATAGTTTTTGTCTTACTCACCGAAATTTGTAAATTATAATCTTGGGTTATATTTGACAATCTTTGGACTCATAATATAGAATATAAATATGTAATTTTTGTAACGGTAGACATTTTTTATATCGTGGAGTTTGAAGTGAGTATTTGTTTATCTCAAAATATTCAGTTTATAATCCTCTACTAATAATATCGATTTGACCAAAGAAGAAAAACATGTATCCCATATCTTCTGATGTATCACCTGACATTTTCAGATGTTTTAGTATCCACGGCAAGAACATTTGGTAATGATATGTTTTGCTGAACCTGATATTATGAAAGCTACCATATGTTGAACAGATCATTATTAGAGCAAATAAATCAACATTCCGATGACGATAAAATCACAAACTTGCTGGAACATGTGTCTTGACTGTAAAAAGAAGAATTTTCATGAAACTTTTTGCTTAAACCTAGGCATCCATCAGTCACGATAGCAACTGCATTCTGCAGATTAACCCATCTTTCTGTTTGTAATGTATGTACATTTCAAATTATACCATGAAACAATTTACATGATTCACAAGATTGCAATTCCATTCCGGATTTTCAGCAACTGGACGATCACAGTGCAAGAGTGTTTTAATTATTTATTTTTTATTTTTTACGTTAATTAATATTTAACCAATGGTGCATCTTGTTCCTGGTTGACTACATGCAACTGAAATTTGGGCGCGAAATGATTAACAAACTGTTTCAGAGGTCCTATATTTGAGGAATAATAAATATCTTATTAAACAAGTTATTAAAAAGTCCTTCGTGCAAAAATTGCGTAAATTAAGCGGATTCTTTTTCAGCAAATCGAAATGAGTCCCGCGCCGTAGCCGAGTGGTTAAGGCAAGTTGCCTTGGCACAGAAATACGGGACTTGCACTGGTTCGAGTCTCCATGAGAGAAGACATTTTCTCATGGAATTTAGATCAGTATGGGACCGGTGCCCACACATCATCTTGAGAAATTTGGGTAGCTACAATAATTAGCGGCTCCAGGTTGAGAAAACCAGCTATAACGGCTAGAGAACCCGATATGCTCACCACATGTCACACTTCACTGGCAGGTTGATCGTCTACCTGTGTGAATAACACATGTAGATGTGACACTAGCAGTCAGCTGGTAGGCCAAGGGCGTTCTAGGCCTGTCGAGCCATGGAGTAAAGTCAAATTTATGGTCTTATTTTGCTGGTTTATGGAATATATATTCGTTTTGTTAAATTGGAGAAACTCAATTTCAGAACCCAGATTATTTAAAAGTGTCGGACTGAGGTGAAAACAAATTGTACACAGCCGTAAGTTATTATTAATTTGCACATTGTGTGTAATTTGATATCAAGTAAATATTTACCTATTCATTTTCCAATACTTAAAAAAATTAAATAATTTTATAGGATACATAGCCAATTTAAGAATTAGTTAAATTGCTTGAAATACATTGCTACGAATCAAACATGGCTGTTGCTAGAGTCAATTTTTAATTTTGGGGTTCAAATAAACTCCCACTTCTAATTGTTAGATTTCGCGGATTTTTGGAAAACACCTCCCTCTATATATTTTAATAGCGCATGCTGAGTTTCGTTGTCAAACATGGAATTTTGCAACTGTTAGAGCGATTTTTAAATTTTCGTTTCAGGTGAATACCTATATCTAATGGTCCGATTTTGCTTTAACGAACTGGACCTTACTTTTTAAATTAATTTTTATATGACAAGTTTAGTTTCGATTAAACAAAAATTGCGGCCTCTAGAGCTTTAACGGACACACAAACGCACACACACATACACACACACACACACACACATATATATATATATATATATATATATATAAGGTAAAGTGATCCCACTAAAGGCCTCAGGAGGCCCTTGGGGTAGTAGGAGGTTAGGGCTCCCACTTTTTCTGGACAATCGGCACTTGATGTCAGTCGGGTTGTCAGCCCTACGTGATGGCCGCCTTTACCCCAGAACAAGCGTCTGATACTCATTTCCGTTAGAGGCTGAGTCAACCCTGGGACCATAGTGCCGCCAGAAGGTTTGGGTCAGTTTAAAAATCCTGACCCCACCGGGACTCGAGCCCATATATAAGTTATAATTAAATTTTTGACATTGAGCAATGCAAGCTTAATATGACATGATAAGAAAAATAAATGCCTGTAGAGTTGGTACCCCAGTGTGCTATCCATTACACATTATTATTAGAAAGATAAATGTTTGAATTGGATTTGCCTGATGGTGTAATGGATAACACGCTGGGGTACCAACCCAGAGGTCCAGGTTCAAATCCCGTTCAAGCATTTATTTTTCTTAACATGTCATATATATATATATATATATATATATATATATATATACACTTGTGTCCAAAAGTTAAGGATAATTAGTTAATTTGCCGACTTATTATAAAGCATTTGTCAGAATAATACAAAATTTGGTAAGGGTATGTCACAGATAATTAGAAACATGGCACGAAAGAAACAATGGCATGAATACGTCATTCACTTGTCATTTTCACAACAAACGAAAACTGCATTTCAGAATTCGAACATAAAAGTTGAACAACAATGGTTCAAATGATTAGTATGGGGTGTGATTACCCCTGACAGCTACACAAGACTCACATCGACGTGGCATTGCTAGTGATGAGGTTGGTTCAGGAGTTCGATGCTCAGCAAATTCCACTCCTCATGAAGAGCAATGTGAAGGTCTTGAAGTGTCCTCGGAGGAGGCTGACGAGATGCAATTTGTCTCCCTAAGGCATCCCATGCATGCTCTATAGGATTCATATCCGGAGACCTCGCTGGCCCCTCCGTACGCTGGATATCTTCCTCCTGAAGAAACTCATCCACCAGTTTGTGACCTGTGAGGTCGGGCATTGTCATCCATGATATGAATTCTGGACCCACAGCTCCCCTGAAAAGTCTTACATGAGGTTCCAGGATCTCTTCTCTATACCGCTGAGCATTAACAGTGCCACCTGCGAAGATGTGAAGCTCTGTGCGTGCATTCATCATTATACCTCCCCATACCAGGAGACCACCGCCACCAAATGGATGTCTTTCCATGATGTTCATGGGTTTGTAACGAGTTCCTTGCTCCCTCCAGATAGTCACGCGATGCGAATCACAGTTCAAGCTGAATCTGGACTCGTCTGTAAATAGCACGCTGCTCCACTGATTTAGAGTCCAGTCGCGATGTTCCTGACTCCACCGTAAACGTGCTCTCTTGTTATCAAGGGTGAGTGGGACGCACACTACAGGCCGTCTAGCATACAGACCAGCAGCTCTGAGTCTTCTATAGACAGTTTGTCTGGATACTCTGATACCTGAGGCGGCCGCAAGTTCTGAACTCAGTTGTCTGGCAGACATTGTTCGGTTTCTTCTTGCAGTTAACGCAAGATATCGATCCTGCTGAGGATTTGTAACTCTTGGACGACCTCCCACTGGTCTTCGCCTAACGTCTCCGGTCTCTTGGAACCGTTCGCCATAACCTAGATATAACATTTTGTGGCACATTAAGTGCTATGGAGACCTCAGTTTGTGTCTGTCCTGTTTCTAGCCGCCCAAAAATTCTACCCCGAAGCAGAGGGTCCAGATGTTGTCTTTGTGCCATTTTACTGCAATCTGTTCTTACACTAGATCTGATTATATCATAACTCTCTTTAAAAATGAAGATTTATGGAACAGGGCTTAACTGCAACAATGCAATTTTCATTTATAATTGCTATTTAAATTTTTCATTGTTGAAGAGAGATTATAATTTAGTATGTAAACTAAACTAACTGTACTGAGAAACGTTTTGATAAATAATTTTTACTCCTTGCTCCTCTTTAAGCATTTTGATTTTCCGTTTTACAAATTATCCTAAACTTTTGGACACCAGTGTATATATGGTATGATAAGAAAAATAAATGCCTGGACTCTGAGTTCCGGGTTCGAATCCCATCCAGGCATTTATTTTTCTTATCATACCATATTAAGCTTGCATTGCTCAATGTTTAATATATATATATATATATATATAAGTTATATATATCATCATCATCATCATAGTACATTCACGAATTTAGGCCATTTGTTGACCTGTTTCGGCCTCAAGAGAAACAACATCCAGAAGTCTTTTGAGTGGACGTCCTGGTCTTCTTCTTCCTGCAGGTTGATATCTTAACATTTGTTTGGGTATTCTGTGATCTTCCCTTCGATGAACATGTTGCATCCATCTTGTTTTTGTAATCAGAAATTTTGTTTTCTAAAGATTCCATGTGTAATTCTTCTAAGATATCTTCATTTTTTTTGTGATCTAGTAGTGTGTATCCTGCAGTCCTCCGAAGATATCTCATTTCAGCAGATCTAATATATATATATTTTGAATGTTTACTGTACATACCTCTTTCTGAATGGGGTAATACGAAGACATTTTGGTAAACAGATGAGGACAGACACAAAACTAAGATTACATAACATCACATCAAAAGCTGCTCTAAAATACGGAAGTGAAATTTGGATTTTAAATAAAAGAAACTCTCATAAACTTCAAGTAAGCCAAATGCGCTTCTTACGATCATTGTTAGGAGTTAATAGACTGGATCACCAAAGGAACACTATTATCAGAGGAAAACTTGGAGTAACAAGTTTAAATGAAGATATACAAAGATACCAACTAGAATGGAAAAATCATCTGAGGAGAATGGCAAGAAATAGACTTCCAAAATTGGCATTCCAATATACCCCAACTGGACATAGGGGCCAAGGAAGACCAAAACGTCGGTGGAAAGATCAAGACCATCTTCGCTAGGTTTACCGTACAGGCCACATGGCCTAAAACGAATTTGTTCATGATAATGATGATCTCTTTCTGTGCCTACAAATTTGTTCTGAATGGTATGCAACGAGTGAATCAACATCGGTGTAGAGTTTATCAATTTTATTCTTAGGGAGATGTCGCAAACTTGCCATCAAACGGTAAGACGACTCAAGTAAGTTATAAAGTAAATCCCCGCCTTTTTAATAAATTTAGAAAAAAAAATTCCGGCAATTTTCGTATTGACACGAGAGAATATTGCACCACATCTGTGCTATGTATGAGTAATTTCTGAACACTAGGCATTAACACCAACCATACAATGTTAATAAAATTCTGTGAATAGTCATAAAGTAAAATATTGATATCAATAAATACCTTGGCAGGTTCCGTCGTCCTCAACTAGGTTAACTTTTTTGAAATTGTAGGCCTTTCAGAAACAGCACACCATGCCCTTCTGTTGAAGATAGAAGCCGGTTTCTGAAAGGCCTAGTTTAAAAAAAAAATAGCCTAGTTGATGACGACAGCACTTGCCAAGATATTTATTGATGTTAATATTTTGAAGATAAATTATATTAAAACAGAATATATGGTAATCGGAGGAAATTCAGAAGACCTACAAATAAATAATATGATAATTAAACGTGTTGAAGGATTTAAATATCTTGGATCTATAATAGATAAATCCGGTACTTGTGAAAAAGATATTATTAACAGAGTAAATTGTGCAAGGAAGGCGATTAGATCCCTGAATGGTCTTTTATGGAATAGAAATTTGACCAGAAAAACAAAAAAAGGGATTATACAGACAATAATAGAAAATATACTTACATATGGATCAGAAAGCTGGACAATAAATGAAAAGATGCAGAAAATAATCTTGGCGACAGAAATAGATGGATTACGGAGAAGTATGAGAATTTCCAGGCTACAACATATTCGAAATACATATATCAGACAAGAAATGGATGCACAAGAAACTGTTATCGATAGGATAACAAAGAGAGCTCTACAGTGGTATGGACATGTACAACGGATGTCGGAAGACCAGTGGCCTAAACAGGTGTTGGATTGGATGTTACCAGGCAGAAGGAGGAGGGGAAGAAGTAGAAGAGCATGGTATGAGGGAAGATATGATGCCGTGATGAGGAGGGGTATGGAAGATGGACAATGGGAAGATATGAATCTCTGGAAAGCAGGAATCAAAGGCAAACTGCTGTAAAGTGGAAAGCCTGTATTAAGTTAATATTTTTCTTTACAGCCAAACAAGTCGACATACATTTTAGCAGTTATTACTGAAATGTCTGGTTCTCATTTCCGTTAGAGCTTAGACCGCAGGGCCATGGTCCCACCAGAAAGTTTGGATCAGTTTAAAATTCCTGATCCCACTGGGACATAAAGTAACTAAATCTATAAATATATTCAAATATAGCTGATTTATTAAATTAATTGGAATGCAGGCTTTCACGGCCGGTAATCATGGTAGTAAAAGATTCCGGGCTATGTGGCCGTGGTCTATAACTGGCGTTTCTTCCAGACGTTTCTCCCTCAACTGCGGAGGGCATCTTCAGTGGCGAGCGCTAGAAGCTGTTGTTTTCCAGGGAAACAACAGCTTCTAGCGCTCGCCACTGAAGATGCCCACCGCAGTTGAGGGAGAAACGTCTGGAAGAAACGCCAGTTATAGACCACGGCCACATAGCCCGGAATCTTTTACTACCAATTAAATTAATTGTTAACATCATAAATAAGTACCATTTTTATAGATTTTTTAATGTCGCTCTTGTTTTAGTTCAATGCAGCACAGATTCCTCTTTTAAATTTCAAAGAAATTGACTTTAAATTACTTCTTACAACCAAAGGTGAAAAAATAGAGGGCGTGCAGAACAAATTTGAAAATAAGGACCACTCTAATCTTTACCTTCAATTTAATTTATGAATTATTGGAATAAGTTAACACGCTGTGTGATACAACAAACAAGATTGGGATTTAAGAGGAAATTGATCCTCCCGCGACAGAAACCAAACTATTTCTCATAAACATAAAAAGGTACAAAAACATTTTCCGTATTTATTCTGTAGAGTCTATTTTTGAAAAAAGAAGTCCCAGGAACCTAAATAATTATAAAATAAATAAATCTTAATTCCAAATAAAAAATAATTAATCTACATCATAACCAAGGAAAATGATACAAAATATATTTCCATAAAAAGGATTTTTGCATATCCAGCAAAAAAAATAATGAAAATCCCCCTTTTCTATTAAATATTAAATCCAATTAAAAATATATTACCCATCATCGAAAATTTTATTTTTTGCGCCATAGAATGCTCATTTAGCCCATTGCGCGCTGGCTGAGTCCACAAATCAAGAATTGTATTATAGAATTTCGCCCAGTATATAGTCTGGTGCACCCTTCCCAGTACGTGACACATTTTTGGCGCCTTAGAATGTTCATTTAGCCCACTGTGCGCTGGTTCGAGACCATGAAATAATAATTTTCTTAAGGAATTTCGACCAGTGTATAAGGCTAGTACCCTACCCCCCAGGATCGTGAAGATAAGAAGCTGTTCCAGGTTAAGAAAGCAGGCATAACGGATGGGAGACTGAAGATGCTGATCACATAACACACCTACTACCTCTGTGATTTGCATATGTAGATGTGAGGTCAGCAGAATCCGGCTGGTAAGGTATGACCTTATAGGAATAGCGCGCCATAAAAATAGTATATTACGATGCGAGGTTGGGAAGTGTCCACCGCTGTGGTCTCAAGGCAGCGTGCTGCCTTGTCACGCAGCGGGCCCGGGTTCGATCCCCCGTCGGGGCAATTTTTCTGGATGAGGTTTTATCGTTTTTTTTCTCACCTGTAAGACAAATGTCAGGAAATCTTTAAGGCCCAAACGGTCCCCGAAATCATATGGTCACCATCATCATTATCATATCTCATCACCATCGTCATCCTTCACCGGTGTGGAAAGCAACGGGAAACTACCACACCTATAATTCCCTAGTAAAGCTGCATGCATTGCATGAAAATGCTGTGATTGCAGTGAAAGACCTGCCTTCGGGGCAGAATTAACTATGGATGGATGGAGTTGGGAGGGGGCACGCCATAGCGTAGTGGTTAAGGCACTGAGCTACAAGCCGGAGGGTCGAGGGTTCAAGTCCCGTTGGGGTCAGGATTTTTAAACTGACCCAAACCTTCTGGCGGCACTACGACCCTGGGGTCGACTCAGCCTCTAACGGAAATGAGTACCAGACGCTTGTTCTGGGGGTAAAGGCGGCCGTCACGCAGGGCTGACAACCCGGCTGACGTAAAGTGCCGATTGTCTAGAAAAAGTGGGAGCCTTAACTTCCTACTACCTCAAGGGCCTCCGGGCCTATTGTGGGATCACTTTTGGATGGAGTTGGGAAGTGGTTTTTACAGAAGCGAGGAAATTCCGAGATTCTGTAAAACATTTCATAACCGTGCGTTGTACATTATTTTTTGCGCGATGGTGTTTTCAAAATAATAAGTAATAGTAAAATAACATATTTGTTGGAAATATTTGCGTTCATTATAAACAACTGACTAACGTTAACAGTGTGGGCAATGTTATCAGTTAAGACTACAGCAGGCCGTGACACCAATCAGTGATAAAATGGCGGCAAGTACTTATTTATTGTTTTATATTGTTTCAAATAAAGTTCAATTCATTAAAATTCAGTGATTTATTTCGTGTAATATATATTAACACTACCTTTTAGATATATTTTTGTATATGCATTGTACTTAGTATACATAAAGGGCAGTGATTTTACTTCCTGCACGAGGTTTGTAATATGTAATATTACAGTATAGTTATTTAGGTTGGCAACCCCGAAATGTAAGAAGTTGAACTTTCAATCATGGTCGCCATTGCGTGTAAGCGATGACCTTACAGGCATATAGCGCAAAAAAATGATTGATTCTTGCATCATGGGTCTTCGTGTTCTGCTAATTGGCGTTTTACCTTCATCGATGTTACGTTATAGGAGTATATGTATAAAAATAAATTATTTTTACGGTTTTAAACATTATTTATTTTACAAAGATAAAATACATTATCAACTACGGGCATTATAATGCATGTGAAGTATGTGCCCGCATGACGGCGACCCCCTCCCCTACTGGTCTTGTCTTCAATACCGGGCACGCATTAAAAAAATGCTGTTTCATATAAAAACATCTGCTTGTTCATACAGCGTGCATCCTCAACTATTAAATTCGAACATAACTGGACGTTAAGAAAAATGTATTCATTTTGTGTAGTTTTTCTTCCTCGTTTATAGACTCTCTGACATATAAGGTCAGACTTCCTTAATAGTATATTACAAAGCGAAATTGAGAAGTAGTTTTTATAGAAGCGAGGTTTTTAATTTCCGAGATTCTGTAAAACACTTCTCAAACGTGCGTTGTACATTCTTTTTTGCGCGATTGTGTTATCAAAATAATAAATAGTAGTAAAATAATAGCATCTTTATTGGAAATATTTGCGTTCATTATGAACAACTGACTAACGTTCACAGTGTGGCTAATGTTTATACGGTAAATGCCGAAAATAATTTAGTTGAGACTACAGCAGGCCGTAACACCTATCAGTCTTAAATGATGGCAAATACGAATTTGTTTTATAGTGTTTCAAATAAAGTTCATTTAATTTAAAATGCAGTGATTTGTTTCGTATAATGTACGAGTATATTAACACTACCTTTTGGATATATTTTTGTATACACATTATACGTAGTATACATAAAGGGCAGTGGTTCTACTTCCCGCACGAGGTAGGTAATATGTAATATTACAGTATAGTTATTTAGGTTGGCAGTCCCGAAATTTAGGAAATTGAACTTTCAATCATGGTCGCCATTGCTGTAACTACGACAGAACGCACTGTCGTGAAAAAAAATATTTAGATATAATCAGTAGGTTGTGTGTTTCTATTGTTGTGTTTGTATTTTATTTTTTTATGAAGAAACTTACCGTTTTATTATTTTAATATGTTATGAAATGGCAGTTATAGTTAAATTGGTCATGGTGGGAAAATTTCAATCTAGAAGTAGTATAATTATTTAGGAAAATCACGGAGGAAACCTCAGTCAGTTTGATCGGCACCTGGATTTGAAATCTGGATCTCAGGGAACGAGTCTCAAGCACTATCGCCTTTGTCAATCTATTCGATCTGCAAGAACTTACTATAGTCATTTGTTTAAATCTATAAAACATAATGAACTAGTGCGCCGCTAGGGGTAACGATGTTACCTCTGCAGCACCTGGTCCTACCCTTTTTATATGTAGTAAATGTTTTTCTTCTTTTTATTCTTCGTATTTGGTGTTACAGTCCGAGTGAGCCTTAACCTCCTGTATGCCCTTCTTCCATCCTTCTCTATCCATCGCCGACTCCCTCCAGTTCTTTATTCCAAATCCTTTCATGTCTGTTTGTACACAATTCCGCCATTTTCGTTTGTGGTCTTCCTCTTAATTTGGTTCCGCCTGGATTGTTGTTGATAACAATTTTCACTTTCCTTGTGGTTTCCACCCTTGTGATATGTCCTAACCATCTCATTCTTTGACATCTTATATATGTCACCAAATCTAAGTCCTTATACAATCCATGTCCACCGCTGTGGTCTCGAGGTAGCGTGCTGCCTTGTCACGCAGCGGATCCGGATTCGATTCCCGGTCGGGACAGGCTCCTGGGTGAGGTTTTTTTTTCGGGATTCTTCCTCACTTGTAAGACAAATGTCAGGAAGCTTAGGGCCCAATGGTCCCCGAAAATCATCTGGCCATCATCATCATCATCATCATCATTCACCGGTGTGGAAAGCGAGGGAAGCTACCACACCTATAATTCCTAGTAAAGCTGCAAAGCATAGCATGAAAATGCTATGATTGCAGTGAAAGACCTGCTCTCGGGAAGAATTACTATGGATGGATGGATGGATACAATTCATATATCTCATTTTATCTGGCTCTCCATCCATCCTCTGTTTCAATTGCTCCGAAAATCCTTCTCAAGATTTTCCTTTGAATTAACTGCTAGTTGTTTGCATGTATTTGTATTTAAGACACATTTTTCGGTACCATATGTTATAATGGGCCTTTTTAAAGTTTTATAAATCTCAATTTTGATTCTCATAATTTTTACATCCTTAAAATTCATCGACCCGGCCGCGAACTTAAAGTCGCAGCGATGGAAACCACTAGACCACAAGATGCGATTGGGTCATATCGATTTCTGGATGTGTAGGTATGTATCGTACCACTAGATTGCATAGACTAACGTCTACTGATGCGAATATTCATGTTTATTCTAATTCACTGTAAAAATACTACATTATTTAAATCCTTCAATATCTTGAAATGTTAGCTCCGAAATTTATTTACAGGCTTTGTTTAATGATAGGGCGTAGAATCACAAAAAATGTAGGAGAGGGAAAAAATAAAATAATTTCATTAATACTTATTGAAACAAACTTTTTTTTACAAATTCCCCAGGTTGTCTTTTGACATTCCTAGTGTTCTCGTCCTGGCATGGCGTACTTGTACCCCACTTCTGAGGTGGGGGCGCCTGGAAGGCGGGGGTACGTTGCCCCGGTGATATGATGTGTGTGATGATGATGATAGTGGTGCACCAGGAGATTCCCTAACCCTAAGCTTAATCTAAGATGAATATGAATGATGATGATTGCGATGGCCATATGATTTTGGGGACCGTTTGGACCTTAAAGTTTTCCTGACATTTGTCTTTACTATATTGATAAAATGAAACCTTTCAAAAGAAGTATCGAATCGCGTCTGTTATTTTATTGAAGGCCTATAGCCTACTGTATGTTGAAATATAATAATAATAATAATAATAATAATAATAATAATAATAATAATAATAATTAATCCATCCATAGTAATTCTGCCCGAAGGCAGGTCCTTCACTGCAACCATAGCATTTTCATGCTATGCTTGCAGCTTTACTAGGGAATTGTAGGTGTGGTAGCTTCCCGTTGCTTTCCACACCGGTGAAGGATGATGATGATGATGATGGCCATATGATCTCGGGGACCGTTTGGGCCTTAAAGTTTTCCCGACATTTGTCTTACAAGTGAGGAAAAAACCCCCGATAAAAACCTCACCCAGAAAAACTGCCCCGACCGGGGATCGAACACGGGCCCGCTGCGTGACAAGGCAGCACGCTACCTCGAGATCACAGCGGTGGACATAATAATAATAATATATAATAATAATAATAATAATAATAATAATAATAAATAATAATAATTAATAATAATAAATAAAATAATAATAGTAATAATAATAACAATAATAAATAAAATAATAATAATAAGAAATGAAAGAGAGTATGGAAATTTCTTATAGGGCGTTTTCCTACATGACGCTTCCATGGATCTCTTTCATTCCATACTCATTCCACATGTCATGTCCATCGCAATTTACGAGAGTTAACAAATGTTCTATAAAGATCATGAACTCACTGTTATACAGTCTTCTCCATTCGTCTGTTGTTTATCTTTCTTTTGGTCCAAACAATTTCCTAAGAACTTTATTCTCAAATACTCGTAATCTTTTCACTTCCCTTAAAGTAAAAGTCAATGTCTCGTATCCATATAACTGGGACAATAACAGTTTTACATATTATCAGTTTAACGTTTTTTGAAAGAAGTTGAGATGGGAATGTTAATTCATATTAACGAGTCTTGGGTATATATTTCAGAGACAACTATATGTTTATTATGCTTTTTTTTTTACAAAACTAGGTTAGGTGCGTGCTGTTTTAGATAAATGAAACATATATGTGTTTTGAATGTTATCATATCGCGAATAATAACATGTAAAAACAATATATCAGTAGTGTACCTTCGAGTACACAAAAGATCAGTATTACCTAAATGTTCAGTAGAGCATCCCCCAATTCGTATTTCATGTTTGCGATGTTTGTATTGAATCACCCAGTATAAAATAACAGGAAGGCTGCTAGTGAAAGGAGTGAAAGACCACTGACCTCAATCATAAAGAGACAACCCATTTGTGATTAACTTTCTTCATACTTCGTCCTCTTTAATCAACCTAGAATAATTTAATAAAGGACTAAATTATAAACTGTAATCTCTAACCAAGATCCTTACATGAAATGTCCCGGCACGCAAGCAACTTTCATAAACTAAGTGAATTCCTCATCAAATCAAATTTTATGAATCGATTTTGCCTGTTTACAGACTATATACAGATTCATAACAAAAAGGTATGTTAAACATTGTGTAAAAATTTCTTGCAGATGAAAGATAAAATAGTATAATTACGAGTGTGAGGGTTGGGAATCAGGAGGGTTTTTATTTAACAGAATCCGAGGGAACCTGTTTTAAAAATCGAGCGATATCCAGTGTTTTTTTTAATTTCGAGATTCTGTAAAACATCTTCAAAAACGTGCGTGGTACATTATTTTTTGCGGCGATTGTGTTTTCAAAATCAATTAATAATAGTAAAACAATGACATATTTATTGGAAATGTTTGCGTTCATTGTAAACAATTGACTAACGTTAACAGTGTAAGGCAATGTTTATTAGTTGAAACAACAAGGAGGCCTTGAGAATAATTATTGATAACATGGCCGCAAGTACGTATTTATTTTGTTACATTGTATTCCAAATAAAGTTCAGTTTCATTTAGAATGCAGAGTGATTGCTTTTCGTCTAATGTTCGTTAACGAATACCTTTTGGGGGAAATATTTTGTATATACATTGTACGTACTGTACATAGAAAGATAGTGGGTTTTACTTCCCTTCCCGACGTGGGTGTGTAAATGTAATATTACAATGGGCCTATTGGTGATTTAGGTTGGCAATCCCGAATGTAGGAAGTTGAACTTTCAATTATGAACTGCAATTTACAATTAAGTTATTTCCCTGAATATTGATAACAGAGGTGCCAGCAGTCGCGGTTATACATAGACCGGAAATTGTTTTAGTTTCCTTGGTAGAGTCTCTTCTTTCTACAACCCTGTTTACATGGGTGACATTTGTAATTACGTAGCTGCATCTGCGCATGCGCAATAACGATGAGGCATGCACTTCATGCACGGTGGAGCTGCTCCTTATTTCAGCCTTTCTGTCCGTCGATTTCTGAATAGACGGTTTCCTGGTAGACGGATAGGAAAAATGTGGACCTATTTCCTTGGCCTCCGCGCTCTCCTGACTTAACCCCACTAGATGTTTATTTGTGGGGAAATTTGAAATATCTTCTGTATGGAACTCCAGTTCAAGTTGCAGAGACTCTTACTGCTCATATTCTGGAAGGCTGCCAGACAATACGAAATTCTCCAGGGCCATATCAGCGGGTTGTGGATTGACGGAGCATTGGAGCTAATGCAGGCCATTTTGAACATTTTCACCACGGTTCTGTTATTGAGCGTTCTTGTATGGGGTTCAGCTGAAGAAAAAATTCTCTAAAAATGAAATAAAGCATTTCCGTAACTATGTCAATAAAATACTTTTTTATGTCCTACATGCAAGATTGTTTTCCCAATTTTTTGACATACCTTTTTGTTACACCATGTATATTTCTTTTATTAATTAAATCATACGATTTGCTAGAAAAAAAAAGCATGGCAGCTGCCAGATTTTTAATTTCAGTTTCAGGTAAACTCTTACTACAAATGGGCCGATTTCGCTGATTTTTGGAGAATGTATTTCCTTTTTTATTTCAGAAGAATGTACAACGTTTCGTGCAAAAATATAAAATTGCGGCTCTAAAGTGATTTTCTTTTTAATTTTTGTTTCAGGTAAAGTCCACTGATATTGGTCAGATTTTGATAGTTAAACAACTCGACCTTACTTTACTTAATTCATTGTCAGGCCTATATCCCGAGTTTGGTTTCGAAAAAAAATGCTGTCGGCTAGAGCGTTAAAAAAACACACACACACACTCATATATATATATATATATATATATTATATATATATAAAATTAATGATGTATTTATTTAGCAGGTATCAGTATGTTTCACAACATCTTCCTGCGCCCAATTAATCTACCGTCATTCTCTTCACATCTTTATGTCGTTCCAATCTCCATCGTCCAATCCCTTTTCCCTCATGTTGCTTAAAACATCACAAATCCACGATATTTTTGGTAGACCAAGAATGAAGTGGGAGAATAACATTGACTATGATTTGAGGGAAGTAGATTATACAGGGAATGACTGGAAAACATTGGCCCAGGATAGGGATGTATGGAGAGCTTATGTCCGCGCGGCCATGAACCTACGGGTTCGATAGTACCAGTGAGTAAGTAAGTAAGATGTAAAAGGGAAAAAAAAAACTTTGTATTAAACGTTAAATGTAAAACAAGTGAAGTTTTATCGTAGATTAGTTTTCTCTCTCTCTCTTTTTTTTTTTATTTTTGTGATTTACTGTAGCCTATGCAGTTCAGTGGAGAAATGAACTTAATATCTTCGGCTCAAAATAAAATTAAAAAATAAACCTGTAATAAAATTAATATTATTGTCACATTTTAGTCCATGAGAAGTATGTGATTGACAGCTTATACGTATTTGGATGCTGAGAAATAGTGGTTGTGTTCTCTGATTCAAGGGACTTGCGACTGAATGGTGACGTCATCATCACTGTATCGTATCTTGTAGTGAGATATACTTTTGGACTTTGAAAGCAAGAGACAATCAGTGAGATTTATAAATGTCAATCACATACATCTCATCACTACATAAAGCGTGTGTTATAAAACAAATTCTGATCAGACACTGTTGACATATTTTCATTAACGAATATATCATTTGATTCCTAAGATATTTAAAACTGACTGACTGAGTGTTGGCGATGTAAAGTCATATGCTTACTGGAATCAGTTAAGACTCCTTGGTAGCTAAATTCCATAGTATCATCAATATGGATTAGGGCAATTTAGGCCGGTATTCAAAAAATAAGACAACTAAAAGTAGAAGAATTAAACACAACAATAGAGAAATACAGAACAAACTGGAAAGACCACTTGGCAAGGATAACTGAGAATAGAATACTAAAAGCAGCATACAACTATTCACCACGAGTAAGAAGAAGTTGGGACGACCAAGGAAAAGATGGAAAGAGCAGCAATTTGGAGCCGGAACAGGCTAGTAAATAAGCCTAAACCGTGAGAGAAGAAGATTCAAGAAACTAACTTTCCACGAAGAGCGACTCTCAGCCCGTATCTCCGTGGTTTAATTATGTGGGGTCATGCAGAACTTACTCTAACTGGCTCACTCTATTCAACATCATGTACTAACACGGTATTTATTTTAAAAAATCATCATCATCATCATCATCATCATCACTCCAGGGATTAGGCAATTGCCCGTTCCGACTTCATAATGCATCAGCCCAACGTCTTCTAGTCTCCAAACATCACGCCTTCCTCTTGCTTGATATTTCTGGCTAACAATGGATATCTCTCCTTGCTCATTCCATCCATGTGATCAATCCATTTCTGTCTGTAATTCGTGACTTTATCCAACAAAGGCTGTACTTTCAATTCTTCTCTTATATCCTCATTCTTATTCTATCAAGTCTTGTACATCCTTTTACTTGTCTTAGGAACCGCATCTCTGCCGTCTGTAATTCTATCCTTCCTGTCTTTTCACTGGAGCCCAAGTTTCACATCCATACAATATTGTGGGAACCGCCATAACATTATACATTTTTATCTTGGTTTCTTTTCTAATTTATTTTTGAATGTTCTCTGTATTGTTCCACACACCGTCCTGAAATTTATTTATTTTGGAGGTCAATATCTCTTTCCACATTGTAGCCAACATCCACAGCCCAATAATCTGAAACTAGACACCTGTTTATAACTTTGATTTCTAAAATAAGTTTGGTTCTCACTGGATCTCTTCCCCATAAAAGCCATGGTCTTCGTTTTCCTGACAGAAATTTTAGATCGTATAATTTACTATTCATTTAATGCATGCATGTGATTTCTGTAAAGTCGTCTTCATTTTTCTGTATTATGATTACATCGTCAGCAAATAAAAGATTATTTAATGCACATTTATTATCCATTCTTATTCCTGGATTTACTAAAACTTCCATTTGATTAAAAATATCGTCTATATAGAATTAACAAATGGTGATAACTAAATCGCCTGGCGTAACCAGATTGTTTTGAGTGCATTGTTCTTTTGAATCCGGTATAATAATTATATTTGTGTCTTCATAATGTCTTTATTGTTTCTACAAGGCACAGGCGGGTATCCTTCATTCGTAATATTTCCATAATTTTTGTCTTTTACTCTATCGAGCCTTATCCAAATCTATCAATCCTATGTGAGTTTCTAATGTGTATGTTCTCTTCTCTCTCTTTCTATGAGTTGTTCAGTGTAAAGACTATTTTTTGTCTATACATGACCTTCCTTTCTGATCCACTTTGATTTTCACTTATTATTACTTCTGTTTATGTTTCTCAATCTATATTTATTATGTTCGTATATAGTTTGTAGCCAGTAATTCTAAGCGAATCCCGCTGTAATTCTCGCAGTTCTCTCTCGGTCTCCTCTTTTGAATATATTCTTGACAATTGCTGTTTTCCAAGTGGTTGAATCCCATGGTCTGC
>JASPKZ010004399.1:0-12579 GCA_030220185.1 Diploptera punctata | reverse complement strand
CTGAGACCCCGTTAACTTCATTACAAATATGACAATCGCCTGATGGATAACAGACAAGAACAGATTAAAGCGCGATATAGCGCAACATAGCAAGCTATAAAAAATATTTACTACTTCAAAAAGGTGAAATTACGAACAGAAAGAAGTTGAAAAAATTGTAATCGCCGGTTATCGAACCTGTAATAAAATTGTAGTAGAAAAACGCAAAAAAATAAGCAGATAAGCCCAAAAAATACCATAAGATGATGAAATAAATTTAGAAATGGAAGTGATTCCGGAACGCAAACCGCCTATGCATAATAAAAGTATGCTGGAAACTACGTATGGGAGAATTTGCCAGCTCCTTACATTCAAAAAACTAACCCGCGCCAAAACCTCGGAAAATTAAGATGACACGTACGGATTACAGTGGCATCCCAGCATGCAGGTATTTACTATGGGTAATTCCCACCGCGCAAATTCGTAATGATCGTTATTAGTATTGGCAATAAACAGTATGTGGGAAGACCTGGATTGTAATGAACCTACTATTTAAAAAAATCCTGATAAAAATCGTTGTAAGAATAGTTATTATTTAGCAACATATAACGGAAATATAGAAGAAAAATCCAGCGCACAGATAGAGTGGATTATGAACGAAAATGAAAATAGTACAAACAGAAAATTCTAATAAATGTAAACTAACACGTATTAAAAAAAAATATTTGTAGAGAACCGGGGAGCTCTCACAGCGCAAGCATGGGTTAGTTAGTGGTTCAGGTCATGTGGAATAATGTAATACGCAATAGGCAAAATAGATTATAAATATTGGGACAACCCGAACAAAGCTCATTAAAAAGCTTCGGTTATTAATAGCGTTCTAATCAAGCTGGAAAATTCGTCATCACATAAACAAACGAATAAACGAAATTATACAGGAGCGAAGAGAAAAAATTATATTTAAATGAACTCAACAAACAATGGCATATGAATTACATAAACCTGTCAAAATTAAAATTCGAAGAAGACGACACGTAGTAATTAAAGGATATAACGATTTGTATCAAAGCGACTTAATGAAATGATACCATAATAACGCTTTCGCAAAATAAAGCGATACAAGTTTATTTTAATTGTTATTAACCGCATATTCTCTAAAATGCGTGGGCAGAACCCTTGAAATCAAACAAAGGCAGAAGAAGTTTCAACTGTTAATAAATAAATTCTCCAAAACTTAAAAACCCCACCCAAAAACTTGCAAACTGACATGGGTAAGGAATATTATAATCTCATTTTAAAGTTCTTATGTCAAATTATAACATTAATCATTATTCTACATATTCTGGCATGAAGGCATGCATAGCAGAACTCTTCATAAAAACGTTGAAGACGTTGCTATCTAGGGAGTTTTCAGCACTGGTTCCTACACATGGCTACAGCTGTTGCAGCCATTACTCAAAAAGTAACAAGACAACACAGTTCATCGAGCTACAAACTTAAACCTTCTCAATAACTGTTTAACACCCGTATTTCGTGCTATATTATTCATTCGCCTTACATAAAGCGCAAATTTGTAGTGGGTGATTATGTGCGTATTTCCAAAACTAGAAAAGCCTTTAAAAAGGTTACGTTACCTTTATGGAGTACAGAAATTTTAAAATAATGGAATCAAATCCACATTTCCGCCTTTTACCTTCTTGAAGACTTGGAGGGGTGTAAAATAAAGTGCGCATTTTATCAAGAAGAGCTTCAAAAAACCAAGTATCCCAAAAACATACCTAATTGAAAAAATACTAAAAAAAAAAAGGATAAGGTTTTATGTCAAGTGGTTAGGATTTTCCATCAGCACCCAAACTCATGGATCAAGTTATCAAGGGTACTGCCTTATCTATTTTTATTGATAAGTCAAAATAAACGGAGTTAGTTTAAAATATATAATTGATTACAGTTGTAACCATTTACATTTAATGTAAACTTATGTCGTTTAATAAAAATACACTATATCTTTTTTTGTGATGCATAAGTTCATTTCCTTTATTACATATCTTTTCCCCCGTTTTAACACTGTAAACATGTACCACTATCATGTATTTATTTTATTATTACATTTTCGGTAATCATGTTTAGTGCCCATACAACGGCACAGTATTATAACACCATCATCCAATGATAACACCGCTTGTCATCATCAGCATTTAGAGTTTTTTTTGTTGGTGCATATGCTATAAACTTGATGATTAAAAAGGACCTTATAGCTCTATTTAAAGAAAACGTTGTAGTACTGTTTTTTAAACAATTAACATAATCCTCAAAAAATATACAGTTTTTTATAACATTTTTGTTAATTCCCTTTAATTTTTTTATGCTTTTTCAACATTTTAGTTTTGACCCCATACATTTTAGCTCTCAAGCCACAGAATTTCTGTATTGAGTTACACGGGGATTCATCTTTAAATTTAAACCTACTACTGCTACTGCTGTGTTCTTGGGGAAATAAAGCACATGATTTTCATCATAAACGCTAGTGTCTAAATATTGTTTTGCTGCTGTTGCATGTCTTCATATAGATTATTTGAATATATTTTATAAATAAAACTGTCAGTATCCATATAACATAACTTTAGTTTCTTCCCCAAATATTTTTTGCATTTTATTGTAATGAAACTCATACATATAAAACTTTAGAAATGTCCAAATACACATGCCGACATAAATAGCTTTGTCCAAACCAAATTGGTTTTTAACAACTCAATACCCACTAAATTTGGTGTGTATATAACCCGGTCTACAAAAATTGGTTTTGCAAATTTAATTTCATAATACTTTTTCATTGGATACCAAGCGAAAATCAATTCTTTTTCTTACATTCTCCATGGTTTTACCAAAAAACCGCATTATTCATCAGTTTAAAAAAGTTTTTTTCAAAGTCATTTCAGCCTGCATGCGTTTATTAGAATTAAGTTCTATGTATGGTTTCAACCATGAACTTTGGTCAAAAAATAATACCCCCTATGAATTTTAGTTATTTTTAGCCCATGCTGCATTGCTTGCTTTAATATTGTGTAATGGGCAACGTAATTTAATTTTAATTCCAACGTGGTCAGAAGCTTTTTGTTTTTAACAATTTGGGGGTTGTTTCATTTCGCGCAAAATGGTAAATCCTCATGTTTATTATGTAACATGTGCGGATACTCGATGTCCACTTCCAAAATATATCCCTTATCACCGTCATCTGCTACCGCAGCAATATTTAAATTTTGTATTTCTTCCATTGATAACCATTTAAAATTTCCCAATGGTAAATGTTGCGACATTGCATAACCATACAAATTGTTTGCATCTAAGTAGTATAAAAAACTACTACGTTTAGAAGCGTCGTATCCATCACACATCTGGTTATTCGCTTCCGCATATCTTGTAAACACATTGACATATACCCCCCTCTAACCCCTCTTTCCACCATTAAAAACCATGTCTATATCCATTAGCAGCGGCAACTTAACACCTGTATATTTTCAACATGGCTGAATACGCAAATCCTGGTGCTGTAAAATAGTGTAAAACAATTCTAAACTATAAGTTTCCAAAACACATTTCCCTAAAATTTTCAAATACGTCCGACAATATTAGTGTGTCCGATTTTAAATACACATCTGAGTATTCCCCCAAATTGTTTATTTTTAAACTCATCCCAAACCTTTTGAGCGTGGGTATAATCTTCGTCTGATATATGCTCCCCGTTCAATTTGTTAAAAAAATTATCTTTAGGCGGTAGGACCGTTAAGTCAAGCACATCGTGATCGGTTACAAAATCGTAAGGAAAATACACCCTTTCTGCTTACTAAATCAAATTTATCACCAAAATGATGTTTAGTTTGAAAAAAATTGTTTTTTGGGAGATTACTTGCCAGCTGTTGCCAAACTACTGGGCATGAATCTAAAGAGAATCGATAAATCTCAACTCCATATTATGCGATTTTAAATATGTGGATGGAACAAATTTTTAAAATGTTATGTACTTTTCTTTTGTATTACAGATTACATTAATTCTGCTTTCATCATACCCCAACTCTCTTATTATAAAGTGTGAATCATAACATGATAAATTGTGAATAATAACCGGAACAAAGGTTTGCCGTCTAAATAACAAATTACAATTATTGTGTGCAGCACCTCTAAATTGTCCAGTAATATGGCAATGGTCCCTAACTTTATAATTTTCTTTTGTAAAATCTCCTCTTTTACAAATGTGACATATATTGCTGGTTTCGTATGCTTTTTGCTCCAAGGGGGTCATTGTCTTAATAGGTTTATTTTTGCTAAATAATATATGTTCAATTCTTTTTACATCATCAATTAGAGAGCGCATAAATTCCTCCGCAGCATCCCGCCCTCTAAATAATCTAAGTTGAGTGTGTTCATTTTCAGAGTCTTTTAAAAGGTAGCAAAAACTAAATGGCTCATGTTTTTTATAACGAGCAGAAATTGGACAGTCTGCAAAAATTAAAAATCCATTTTTAAATACATTTTTACTTCAATAAACTATTAAGTAAACATAATAAGTATTATTTAAAAAATTACATACCTTAACATTTTGAGTGTGACATATCTGATGATCTTGTAAGTACCTATGCGACTTGAAGACTTTTTACTGCATGTATTACAAACAATTTTGTTTTTTTGTCCGTGAACTTCATTAATATGTCTAAGTAGTACACTCCTTGTAAATGATTTTTTACAAGTGTCGCAATTGTATTCTTCTTTTTGATGTTTGCATGTTAAATGCCTATTTAAATCTTTTTTCCATTTAAACGATAGCCCGCAGTCTTCGCATAAAAAACGGACGGTCCATTTTAACGCTGTAATAAAATATATATGTTACTAACTATAGTTTATTTTAACTTATAAAGAAGAATCACACATGCAGAGGTTTTATAAAACTTTCAGACGCGTCAACTGTGAGGTTGTTTTGTAATTATTTTCTCCACACACCGCCAGCCATTGGTTATTTTAATTCACACAGTAGGAGGTGTGTGCAGACATCATACAGTTAGGCACCACTCTATTTTTTTTTGTTTTTTAACGTGTACAAGCCGACTAAAGTTCTTTGTAATTAAAACAAGTTTCATAAACTCGAGTTTTAAACAGAAAAAATATGGAATGAAAATTAATAGCCAGATTGGCCGAGCGGTCTAAGGCGCTAGGCTTAAGTCCTAGGTCCCACAATGGGAGCAGAGGTTCGAATCCTCTATCTGGCAGCTTTTTTTTTTATTTATTGTTACGGCTAAATATTATTTTAATAATGGATAATTTTTTTATTTAACGTTCATGCATGAAGTTGACAAAATAAGTAACAATTTTATACTTACCTTTTTCTATATACCCACAAAACACAAAGGAAATAATAAGGTAAATGCCCACCCACAGGTAATCCTAAAACGAACCCAACCCTAGGTTTTATTTAAAAAAGGAAATATAAAAACTGAATTTTGTAAGAATATATATATAAAAATCTAAAATACTTATGATAAAAATGTTATTTTACTAATTTTTTGAAAATACTTATTATTTAATTTTCTTAAAAAATTCAGTTGTAAATAACATATTTCAATTACTAAATTTTACAACATTTTTATTTGAATCACACTTATATAATTTTTAACACGTGGCATATACTTTAACCATGTTTTAAAAATAATACTGGCTTTACAAATGTACCACAAGCAGTGTTAAAGGCAGCTGCTTAAAACATAGTTCTTCACAAAACACAATTTTTTTTGTTTTTCCCATTTTTCAGCATATGACCATTTTTCATAATGTTTCTTACTTTCATAGCACGAACTGCACATTTATTTCAATTACAACATTTTTATTTGAATCGCACTTATATAATTTTTAACACTGAAAAATACGGTTTTTTAAAATTACTATTTACACACAAAAAGTTCTAATATCAGACAGTTGTTACAAATATCGCATACGTAAACGTCTGTTTGTCGCTGTGTTAAAGGCAGCTGCTTAAAACATAGTTCTTCACAAAACCACAATTTTTTTTTGTTTTTTTTCCCATTTTTCAGCATATGACCATTTTTTCATAATGTTTTTTACTTTCATAGCACGAACTGCACATTTTGCAAATAATATCGCTTTTGTACTTTTCGAAAATTAATACGCTTTTCACCATTATACATGTTAAAGTTTTTAAACTGTTCCATTCACTTTTTTTAAACTTTTTTACGTAACTTTCATTATAAGTCTTGTTGCCGTAATATATTAAACCCTCAAAATCACTTCTTTTCATTTTACGTATTATTTTTTGTCTTCAGTTAATTAAATAGGTGACCAATATTCTGCAAAAAAAAACATATCTTAAAACGTTGTTTTGTATTATATTTACTCTCTTAATAAATACAATATTCGTATTACATACCTTTTCCACAGATGTTGTAAAAAGTGATGCAGTCGTTAGCGCATTCACGAGCTTGTCTGCTTGTGGTACATTTATAAAGCCAGGTATTATTTTTAAAACATGGTTAAAGCATATGCCACGTGTTATTTTTTCACGCAGTGGGAGGTGTGAGCAGACATCTTGCGCGCTCTCTGCAGGCGGTTAAATGTATAAAATTAAAAAGTATACATAATGCACTTTTGCGCAAAAAATCCACTTTTAACAAGCAGCGTATGCGGACATATGCTACTTAAGTCATTAATCCACAACGAGATTATATATGTGACGTCACAGGCGGCCTATAGACAACGCTCTCTGCAGGGGGGTAAAATCAATTAAATCAATCAATTAAATCAATCAATTAAATCAATAAAATCAATCGATAACACCTTAGAGTGGTCAGCACCCATCAGTGGTCACGGACCCCCCGCGAATATTGGTCAATTGGTCAGGGACCCCCCACAAAGAGTGGACATTGGCCAGGGACCACCTGTTGACCCCCCGCGAATAGTGGACACTGGTCAATGGCCACCTGTTGACCCCCCGCGAATAGTGGACACTGGTCAGTAACCACCTGTTGACCCCCCGCGAAGAGTGGACACTGGTCAGCGACCACCTGTTGCGACCCCCCGCAGGTGACCCCCGGCAGACCGGGCCACTAGGCCGCCTGTGTCGTCACATATATAATCTCCCTACTGATGCACTATCTCCTCTACTATTTAAATTTGTACTAGAGCATGCCATTCAATCTTTAGAGAGATGAGGAAGGCTTACAACTGAATGGTATTATTAAGCGTTAAAGTTTATGCTGATGATGTAGTACTACTGGTCGATAGCGAGGAGATACTAAAGGCCAACACGCACACACTATTGAGTAGTAACACTAAGAACTTAGGACTGGAAGTAAATATCAGTAAAACTAAATATATGGTCACACGTAGAAATACATTATATATGGAAATGGACAGCTAATGACAAATGAGGGAAATTCTGAGGATTGGCTGAATTCAAATACCTAGGAACAATAATCACAAATAGGAATGAGATGCACAAAGAAATTAAACATAGGCTCAATACTGGAAATGCATGCTATTATGCATTGCAGAGACTTTTGATGTCTCAACTCCTTTCAAAAAACGTTAAGCTGAAAATATATAAAACTATTATTCTACCAGTTATATTATATGGGTGCGAAGATGGACTCTTACTTAAGGGAGGAAAGGAGATTACGAGTATTTGAGAATAAAGTTCTTAGGAAAATTTTTTGGACCAAAGAGAGATGAACAGACAGGTGAATGGAGAAGACTACATAACAATGAACTACATGGTCTTTATAGGAAGCCAGATATAATAAGAACAGTTAAGTACCGTAGACTGCGATGGGCAGGACATGTTGCGCGTATGGGGAATGAAAGACGTGCATGGAAACTTCTTGTAGGAAAGCCAGAAGGAAAACGCCCAGTTGGTAGACCAAGACAACATTAACTATGATTTGAGGGAAGTAGATTATACAGGGAATGATTGGAAAGCATTAGCTCAGGATAGGGATGTATGGAGAGCTTATTTCCGTGCGGCCATGAACCTACGGTTTCGATAGTGCCAGTGAGTAAGTAAGTAAGTATATTAAATTGCTTTACATTATATTGCATTTTATTTTATTAGATTATATTACATTATATTACATTTTATTACATTATATTACATTATATTACATTTATTACATTATATTATATTATATTACATTATATTATATTACATTGTATTATATTATATATATTATATGTATTATATTATATTATATTATATTATATTATATTATATTATATTATATTATATTATATTATTTATGTTATGTTATGTTATGTTATGTTAGTTTATGTTATTTATGTTATGTTATGTTATGTTATGTTATGTTCTGTTATGTTCTGTTATGTTATGTTATGTTATGTTATGTTATGTTATGTTATTTTCTGTTATGTTACTGTTATGTTATGTTATGTTCTGTTTTGTGTTCTGTTCTGTTCTGTTCTGTCTGTTCTGTTCTGTTCTCTTCTCTTCTCTTCTCTTCTCCTTCTCTTCTCTTCTCCTTCTCTTCTCTTCTCTTCTCTTCTCTTCTCTTCTCTTCTTCTCTTCTCTTCTCTCTCTCTCTTCTCTTCTCTTCTCTTCTCTTCTGTTCTCTTCATCTTCTCTATCTCTTCTCTTCACCTTCGCCTTGCGTTCCCTTCCCTTGCCTTCCCCTTCCCTTCCCTCATACTATTACTATATTTACATATATCTTATATATATTATATCTATTACCCTTAAGTTTACATTACAATTAACGCGCAACGCACCTCGCACCGCACAACACCGCGCACCGAACCTCGTACCGCACCGCACCTCGCACCGTACCGCGCGTGTGACCTCGCACCACGCATCGGACCACGCACCGCACCTCGCAAAGCAAAGCGCAACTCACCGCGCATAGCAACGCGAACCGCACCTCGCACCGCACCGCGCACATCACCTCGCATCGCACAGCGCACGCACCACGAACCGTACCGCACAGCGCACTGCATAGCTCACCTTACCTCGCACCGCAACTCGCACCCCACCGCGCACCGCACCTCGCACCGCACGGCACAGCGCACCGCACCTCGCAATGCATGGAGCAATCCGCATCGCACCGCACCGCGCACCGCACGTCGTACCGCACCGCGCGCCGCAACTAATGCCGCACCGCGCTCCGCACCACGCGCACAACCGAAAAACCCCACCGCGAACTGCACCTCGTACTGCTACGCGCGCCCCCCCGCGCACCTCACCGCGCACCGCACCTCACCTCGCACCGCACCGCGCACCGCACTTCGCAACGGACCGCACCGCGCACTTCACCACCAAGCACCGTACTGCGCATCGCACCACGCACCGCACCGCGAATCTCACCTCGCACCGCACCGCGCACACAACGCGCACCTTATCACGCACCGGACCTCTCACTGCACCACGCACCGCACCGCAACGCGCAACTTACCGCGCTACGCACCGCACCGCGCACCTCACCTCTGACCGCACCTAGCACCGAACCGCGCAACTCACCTCGGACCGCACCTAGCACCGCAACGCGCACCTCACCTCGCACCGCTCCGCACACCACATCTCGCACCGCACCTCGCATCGCAACGCGCACCTCACTTCTCACCGCACCGCGACCGCCTAACGCATCGCGCACCGCACCGCTCTACGCTCCTCGTACCGCACCAAGCACCGCAAAACACCGCGCATCGCACCTCGCACCGCACCGCACCGCACTGCCACTAGCACCGCAATGCGCATCGGACGTCGCAACGCACCTCGCAACCCAACACGTAACCTCACCGCGCATGGCACCGCGCACCGCACCTCACACCGCACAGCACCTCACACCGGAACTCGAACCGCACCGCACTACTATACTATATTACATATTATATTATATTACATTAATTTACATTACATTACATTACATTACATTATCGTGCAACGCACCTCGCACCGCACCACGCACCGCACAAAACCGCGCATCAACCTCGCACCGTACCGCGCATCGGACCTCACACCGCATCGCGCATCGGACATCACATCGCACCTCGCAACGCAACGCGCACCTCACCGCGCATAACAATGCGCACCGCACAACGTACCGCACGGCGCACCACACCTCGCACCGCGCACCCTAACGCGCACCGCATCTCGAACCGCACCGCCCACCGAAACGCGCAACTTACCGCGCACCACACTTCGCACCGCACCTCGCAACGCACCGCAAATCGGAACTCCCCGCGGACCGCACCTCGCACCGCATTACATTATATTACATTACATTACATTTCATTACATTATACTATTACTATTACTATATTTTATATTGAATTATGTTATATAATATTACATTACATAATATTACAATATATAATATTGTATGACATAATGTTACATAATTATTATATTATATTATATGATATTATATTATATTATATGATATGATATTATATTATATTATATTATATTATATTATATTATATTATATTATATTATATTATATTATATTATATTATATTATATTATATTATATTATATTATTTGAATAATATTCTATTATATCTATATTATATTATATTCTGAATTATATTCTATTATATTATATTATATTATATTATCTTGAATATTCTTTATTATATTAATAGTATATTATATTATATTAATTATCTTAATTATATTCTATTAATATTATAGGTTTATATTATATTAGATTATATATATTATATTCTCTTATATTTATTTATATTGCATTGCATTGCATTGCATTGCATTGCATTGCCTTGCAATTGCATTACATTACATTACATTATACATTACATTACATTACATTACATACATTACACTACACTACATTACATTACATTACATTATATTATATTACTTTACATTACATTACATTACATTACACACTATACCAATTATTATTACTATATTACACTATATTATATTTATATTACATTATTTACATTACATCACATCACATTACATTTCACTTAACACGCACCGCACCTCGCACCTTACCACGCACCGCACAACAACCGCGCGCCGCACCTCGTACCGCACCGCAACCGCGCATCTGACCTCGCACCACACATGGGATCTCCGCACACCGCACCTCGAAACGCACAGCGCATCGCACAGCTCTCCGTACCCTCGCACCGCAACTCGCAACGCACCGCGCACCGTAGAGTGCACCGCACTTCGCACAACACGGCAGAGCGCACTTCAACTTGCACCGCACCGCACCTCGCACCGCACCTCGAACCGCACCGCGCACGGCACTTCGCAACGCACCGCACCGCCCACTTCATCTCGGACCGCACCTATCAACTCACCTCGCACCGCACCGCGCACTGCAACGTGCATCTTATCGCGCACCGCACCTCGCACCGAAACGAGGAACTTGCCACGCACTGCACCTTGCAACGCAACGCTCAACTTACCGCGCACCGCACTTCGAAACGCACCGCAACGCGCACATCACCTCGGACCGGAACTCGCACCGCACCGTGCACCGCACCTCACACCGCACCGCACACCTCACCCCGCACCGCGCACCGCAACGCGCAACTTATCGCACCCCGCACCTCGCTCCGCAACGCACAACTTACGGCGCACCGCACCTCAAAACGCACCGCGCACCACACAGCGCATCGTACTGCGCAACACACCGCGCAACGCACTTCGCAACGCACCGCACCGCGCACCTCACCTCGGACCGCACCTAGCACCGCACCGTACCGCGCACCGCACCTCGAACCTCACCGCACCTCGAACCTCACCGCCCACCGCACTGCGTACCCTACCTCGAGTGCACAGCGCATCCTATATCGTATCGCACAGCGCATCCTATATCGTATCGCACAGCGCAATGCACCGCGCACCTCACCGTTAACGCACCTCGCACCGCACCTCGCAACACAACTCGCAACGCACCGCGCACCGCACTTCGTATCACATCGCGCACCTCACCTCGCACCGAAACTCGCACCGAACCGCGCACCTCTCTGCGCTCCGCACCGCGCACCTCACAATGCAACGCACGGCGAACCTCACATCGTGCTACACAGCGCACTTCACAGCGCACCCCACGGCGTACCGAAATGCTCACCGCAACGGGTAGTTCGCATCGCACCACGCAACTCAACGCGCACCTTACCGCGAACCGCACTTCGCACCGCATTATTACATTACATTACACTACACTACACTACACTGCACTGCACTGCACTGCACTGCACTGCACTACACTACACTACACTACACTACACTACACTACACTACATCACATCACATCACATCACATCGCTTTACATTGCATTGCATTGCATTGCATTACATTACATTAAATACTTACATTACATTACATTACATTACATTACATTACATTACATTACATTACATTACATTACATTACATTACATTACATTACATTACATTACATTACATTACATTACATTACATTACATTACATTACATTACATTATATTATATTCTCAGTTATATTATATTATATTATATTATATTATTTATTATCATACTAAATATTACATACTTATATTACTTTCCATTACATTATATTACATTACATA